>JAUJYV010000186.1:0-75448 GCA_033995625.1 Ophyiulus pilosus
CCACGTCACTCGTTATGCGAAACAAACGCTCGTTAAGCGAGTCATTTTTTAAAAATTTATATTGCTCGTTATGCGAAATGCTCGTTAAGCGAGGTTCCACTGTAATTATTAACGTTTTGTTTACAAACAAAAAAATGTAAAACATAAACACATATAAATGCAAAATAGCTTTTGTGAGCGCCATCTTGTTTTTGTGGAACAGTTTTGCACTTTTTGGAAACAATATTTTAGGACAGCAGTCTTTAAACATGTTGGTATCAGTATCATTGTGCATACATCTAACTCTAAACCAAAATATCGTCATTTAAGATGTTTACGAAGATATATCCATTTCTATCTTAAATTAAATTGCATCTGTTTAATAGATTCGATTTAGAACAAAAGAAATATAAAAAGTGCTTTTTGACTTAAATTAAATTTTATAAGATGCATCGTTTAGTCGTATTTTGAGGACTGTTTATACGATGTATACATTTGAAGTGCATATATACGGTATCAATTTTTATAAAGTTCACTTTTATGTGGGCTTATTTACTTGCCCCTTTTATTTAAGTGAATCATCTGTTTACGTGCCTAGAAGAATGTAGTCTCATTACATTTTATTGCTTTTGTTTTTAACAGAAAAATACTTTTGCCCTGACTAACTCACTGAAGCCCACACTTTCTGTGTTCTATGTATAAACAGTTGGCTCTTTGCTTCCCAAGGGTTTTTAGAAACAAAAATACTTGTTGAGTGGGATGATAAATAGACGTGTTATTGTTTGAATAAATGAAAGTACCAGCATGAGAGAGAATCGTCCTTGCAGAATTCGAATAGCTAACTTAATGACAAGTAAGATATTATTGGAAGATATTTTCATTCACGTTTTTGTATTTGACATCGTACACATATTTTACAAGTAATACAAACATACAGTACAGTATTGTATTTCAACATATTTATATTCAGTTGAAAAGACCTACACACAGCTGGAATTGTGGACAACTGATTTGTATATAATTGTCAGAGGGCATACAATCGCTATTACAGATCTGTATTGCCATGAATTTTATACATTACTCTAAAATTCCAAATTATGGGCAGATCGATACAAGAGGGGATTCCATGGGCTTCGGACCTCCTCTAAATCAATTAAGTGTATAACGACTTTGCAAAAATATGTTCAAGAATCTTTCAAGAAAAAATTGTTTTAAATATTGAGAATATTGAAATTTTGTTAAGGCAGACATATTGACGAAAGACATGCAAATAGTCCCAACTGTCCATCGCAGTTTTTTTAATGTGAAATTAATCTAGTAGCTGAGGTCAATAACCATGCAGATAACGTCTAGCTGCAGGCTTTATGGTCAATTACTTCGGTATGGGAATGCAATTTAACATTTACTGATGCTTGGGAACATGAATTGGCAGATTGAAATTTGCATTCATGCTATATACGTACATGGCGCTCTAGCTTTAGTGTTATCGTTTGGAAGACGTCGCCAATGGCTACATTGCTCCCGGTAACAAATAAAATTGGATCTTGTTCACCGCTTTTGACGTTGAGACCATGGTCTTTTGACTAATACATGCTGCGAGCTGCATTACATGTAGCTGTAAAAAGCTTTTGTGCGGAAAATCTATGCCTCTTCCATTAATTTTTGTTTTACTCATGTTAGGTCCACACGAGCTTATGTATATTGGTGTGCATGTTTGCTAACTTAGGCCCATATGCCCTCGTGGAAACAATCATAAATTGTCAAGGATTTTTAAGCATTGGCATGCTCCCACAGTCCCACATGAACCATTACGTTTATAGGGATCGACGTTTCTAATGTATAGGCTCTTTAGTGGAATTAACATTTGTAATGTACCGGAACAATGTTTGGGTTAAAGTACACATTCAAAACAGAAAGTGTTTTATTGAGTGTATGCACTTCAGTTGAAGTACACCGTGATTCTTTTGACTCAATCTTCTTCATTATTTGAACTGCTTGCGAATATATACATAGTATAGTAACAAGTATATCTATTCATAAGAAAATATTCCCCATCCTCAGATGTTTGAAAACAATTCGTTTAAGTGGATATGGGGATTTTTTGTTGTTGAAAGTTTGTAATTTGTATAAAAATTTAGAATACCACTTTATATATATTTAAAAATGTGTACAACTGAATTTGCACTTAAAACATAAATTTACACCAAATTCTATAATTAAATTGTAATTGTTATTCATAATTGTCGTATGTATTCAGTGTACTAAATTACATTATATTAGAGAGTTTGTGCATGCCACCTATGACGATAGCGAGATTGGCAGCACTGTTTTTTTAGGAATGCGCATGTGCGACCATCACGTCAAACGATAACCTTGCTAATTTATCGTCGCACTTAAATCACATTCTTTCGTTATTTTTTTGGCGTTTTTTTAACATTTTCAACTTTAATGAATCTTCGTTAGTTCGTTTTTGGCAGGTTTTTTACATTTTCATTATAATGGCCAACGTCTTTGCACTTACCTCAACTTCAATGGCGGGACGCATGCGCGCCCAATACGTTAAGTTAGTTCATTGGGTAGTTCATGTCAGTCTGTGGCTCCTCCCTTCCCGCCATTAAAGTTAAGTTGAGTATAAAAACGTTGGCATGCGAAAACTGTCTATTGATTGCTGCTAAACCAACTAAATGAAACTGAACGTAATGGGTGCGCATGCGTGATTCTTCTTTGTTTTGTCGTTAACGTTAAGGTAAGGGAAAGACGGAAAATGTGCACAAACTCTCTATTAAATTAAACAAAAATATTCATATTTCAGTAGCTTGTAGGGAATTCTGGCATTATTTCATAAGTTTGTGTGAAAATAGTACCACTACGTATATATATGTGATCCAGTAGTTTTGAAAAGGCCTTATTCTACGATATAAAAATCTTTGTCTTATGTACATTTTTTGTTTAAATTTTCAGTTCTTAACATTCAATAATACCCTGAAGCAATAAACAAGCTTTCATATTTAATAATATAAAACTTGAGTCTGATAAATCGCCTTAAGCTTTCATTTTTTTTCTTTTACTTTTATTAGTCTAACTGAAATTCGTTATTCAAAATAGTTGCACAACAATAAATATGAATTCCATTTAAATGGAAAATATCCATAAAGCTGTAGAATTCTAGACGTTTCCAGCAGCATAAGCCACACAAATCTTTTTTTTAAAAAAGAAACTGCTACCTAATGGAAAGTTTTAGTGCATTGCATGCCCATATTTATTAAGGCAACTGGAAGACGATTTAGTACTACACGAAAAGTGTTTTATTTTCGCCATACGTTCGTAAAATATGGTTCTAACATTGCTCAAAAGTTTTTTCCATTGGATAAAGGTTGGATAGTTTAATATGAAATTGGAAAAAGGTATTCGCGTGACGGAAAATGTTACTAGTCTAGATGAAGTGAGTGACTTGGGAATTTTCTGCTGAAATGCTTTTGTTGAATCCATTTAGAGATATTAGGATTACTCGCTTATTTTGACCAAATTAATGAGCACTGAATCCCTTATGCCGGATGCACACTTCACCGACTGACCGAGAACCGACATTGTGACGTCAGCAAGTCGGCAACCGAGATTCGGTGGCACAGTCCATACTATGCTAAAGACTCGGCTGCAAAAGAGTAGTGGCGCTTTTGCTAAAGACAATTCAAAATGGCGATGCCTCTCATTTCAAAACGATAGCCAGATTTCCGATCCTGGATCTTAATTATTCTAATTTATTCTTAATTAAAAGGTAAATTTACACACATAATTTACGTTGGATAGTTCCGTTTCTGATCAGTGAAGGGTATTCGGTGGCTGCATGACTCTTCCATGAGAAAGCTATCATTCTCCTCTCACGAATTGTCTTTACATAAAATTGTGTTTAGGCGGTACCTTTATTGAATGAGTTTGAAGTAATGAACACATATTGGCCATTATGAGGTTATAAAAAGCACTTTTAGTGGGGCTTTGTTTTTTGTTATTAGCGGCAGCCATTTTTGATGGGTTTCTGCTAAAGAAGTTTGACTAGGTTTAACTTCTTTCCATCACGATAGTGGGCGGAACATTCGAGCGACTGACATTGCCCTCCCAACAAGTGCGCATGCGCTGCTGGCAAATTTCTCGGTTTGCAGACGAATTTGGTGAAGTGTGCATCTGGCATTAGCCTTCCCCTACCCGACACCTGGTTAACTGCCACTAAATTTCTCGTGAATGTCTGAAAATAGTTGTGCATAGGCTATACATTTATGTACATGTATATGGTATTTTATTGTTGTCTATAAACAATATAGAAATATGAATATGATATACACATTTATTAAACATAACGCACATTAAATGCATATGAAGATATTGGGACATGGATATATGGTCACATATGGACATTAACGGTAATATATTTGCATATACGCTGTATGTGTCCAATTACGAGATCTGTCCATATGTGGAATTTTCTACATTGTTTACTATATGATTTGTAACGTTGAGTTTATACAGTAATCGTTTGGGAAAAATAGACAGTTTTCGCATGCCAACGTCTTTATACTTACCTCAACGTTAGTGGCGGGAAGGGAGGAGTCGCTCATTGAACTACCCAAGTTCATCCCATCCCGCTGCTAATGTTAAAGTAAGTATAAAGTCGTTGGTAAGTGAAAACTGTCTATCATATAACAAATCTTGGTTTATACTGGTATATTTTTAATTAGTACATTTCCCCTTTAACTAAAACATGTTTGTCGTAAATTTCACAAATTTCTTTTGGAGTGGCTTACAAAATTTACTGAGATTCCAACGATTGAGATAACGTACAATTTAAGGATGTTACTGATTCTACAAGAAAATTTGGTACATTTCCGTAATCCCAGGCTTCTGATAAGGTTTTTTTTTTTCACATGACAGCAGAGCTTTGGGAAAATGCGAATGTTTTGTAGTATGTAATTTGATTATTTGTGTTAGGATATGTTAGGTAGTCATCCGTATTTCCTCACCGCTGTGCTGATATGCTTGAAAGTTAAATTTGGTTTTTGGTAGTCTGAGATAATGCGAAAGTACATAACTTTTATTCCAGATAATGGTATAAACCTCCTGAACTTGAAGTTCTATGAAAAACTGCATATTTACGCTATTAAGTGGAGCCTGCTTCACTAAATATATTATCTTTCCTAAATGTGATGTATGTTCATTATGCTCTTTTGCCCCACTTAATTCTTTAAGTTCTCCTGCAAATTGGATTTATGGTGAATATCTATAATTTTTTGAAATGTTGTATAATGCCCTACTGTAATTATAGTGAATCGTATTGCAGAATCTGATCTTGTCTAAATAGCATATTGTATGCTAAATATAAAAGCATATTTAATGTGGCTTAATAATTTCTGAAACAGAATTGTTCTTTGAAAAGTGTATTTGGAACATTTTTAGAGAATATCTTGGGTACTGATCAGTGCAAAATACAAATATTTTTTTTATTGAATTACCGAAAGAGAGCTGCTTTCTATGTGACTGTTTAAACGAATTTATTTGGGATCATGTCCCATTTTTCAATTCAAGTTGGCTAGGAATGCTTTAAATCACGAAATTTCAATAAATTTCTTATGTATAAATTTGCTTAATCGGATAGAGCTCTCAGTTAAAGACCGAAATATAAGTCAGCAGACATTATTTTCTACTAAACCGCCTATTTCTGCAAGGAAATATTTGAATAAAACCTACTAAGCCGGCATTAAAAATACTTTTAAAATTTAAGTTTGTTTATTTTTCATGTCAGTTTTATTAGGATTTACTTCAGCCATCGAATATTTCTATTCTCAATTTTGAATAAATTGAGATATCTAGTGGATCTAATCCCCTGTGCTTTTAAACTAAATTCCTTTTTGTCGCAATAGGGCTTGAAAAAAAGACTTCATTTTTATGCTATTTAATATCATAAAATGAAGGGCACTAAAGCTGCTACATGGAGATCAAATTTCCATTTGAAGCTTCCTTCGTATACGTCGCTTTTGAGCACATCACTCAAATAAACCTAAATAAAACTCGACTAAATCGACATCAAATGTTCATCATACAGTGCTGAAGGAACTTTGTATCAGTATTTTTGAATAGTTTATTTAAAATACATTGAAAGTATGCTTTTAAACTATATTTGTAAATAAAAGCAACTTAAAAAGGATTATTTTCAGCATAGCTTGCAGAAGAAATTCTCTCATGGAAACTATTTGATTATCCAAAAATTTCATAATATTTACAAAAAACAGATTCCTAGTTAAGCTACTTTTTCTCTTGAAGAATTATTTTTAGGTTTTCGAATTGATATACCATTAAGCCAAAATAAGATTTATTGAGTCAGTGTACCAAAAAGTGTGCTAAAATGTAACTCTAGTGACTAAGGTATTTCAAAAAATTCCCTATATACAAATTGATCATGATATGTGTTGCCGTAAACATGGTTAGTAAAATATATGCAAAATCCTTCAAGTTACAATTTGGCATGTGTGAATAGAAACCTAATCATTTTTAATAAAATCCAAACTGATGAAAACTCGTGCTTCGCTCAGTTGACTTTTACGCTTTACTGGTTAATGTCACTGCAAGTTTGTCACTTTGCATCACGCCATATAAAATATTGATTTAACCTGTTTTAACCCATCTTTTACATAACTGATTGCCTAATGTTGCAAATCGTGTTGAAACCAGTGAAGAATATTATAATTTGGTTTGGAAAGCTTGGTTAGATCAGAGTTAAATTTAGGCTTTTTGACATAAAACCACATGGAAGGCGTAGTAATTTCGTTATATTATAAAACTAGATGAAAGGGATCGCCTATCCGCGATAGCTAACTACTCTGCAAATATTTATTGCGATTTTAATCGAATTGCTTGATTTGATAGAATAAATTGTATTAGTTTCAGTCGGATTTTCGAACTCATGTCTATTGAATTTTCAGTCCAGAGTGTTTTTAAATGGGTACTTGACGGTAGACATAGTTTTCCCAAATGGCAAACTTATCTAATTAGACTTAGTTCTTTAACTTCACCTTAAAAGGGAGTGACATATGTCATCTACCATCGAAAACCTTTTTACATTTTAAAAGCTGCAGTTGACGGTAAATAGCTGCAGTCATTGAAAAAAAAATAAAAAAAATGAAAAAAAATGCCATCGTTAGTTGGGCTAGGTTGTTTATAAGAGTTAGTTATTGTTGCTTCTTTTGTAAACTTGGCTACGCAGCAGAAAATAAAATCCTAACCATGTAAGTCGTTTTGCTGTTATCATCTAAAAATGAGATTGTGAATATGTGTGCTAACAAGACTAAAGATATAAACATTCGTAGTAAACTCCATTATGAGCATTTAATGGGTAATTTATTAAAGTACTTCTTTAAACTTGTTTAAAAATGAATTTTCAGATCCATATATCTTTAACGTATATATACAACGAAATGCTTTTGTAGACAATAGGCACTCATACGTGCTGGATTAGCTTTTCTAACAGTATTATCTGTATAAAAATGTTAAGGTTATTTTGAATTACCTTAGTTTTTACTAGGTTTCATAAAAGGGATAGTTAACAGAGAATTTGTAGATTACGTTATTGTTACAACCATGAACATTACTTATATGGCATGTGTTCGGTAATTACCTAAGCACTATGCTTTTAATTGAACATAAGGCTGATTAAAATCCTTTGTATTATATAATTAGGCGTTTTGCAGTACACCTCTGAAGTTTATTATTGCATACTTTCTACGAATTTAATATATACGAAACATTGTTTTAGTTGTTAAAATCCGTTGCGTTGTGTATGCAGTGATATAAAACACTGATGTTTATTTACGTTTTCTTCATTTAAACTTGATACTTGTATATTCAATTACATTTTATAGATGAATATTATGTAAATCCTCATCTGTAAAGAACTGTATACAATAGCAAATTCATATATTGTGCAAAGTGTTTTTCAAGTTCAAGCTACAAGAAACTCCCCGACCAATTAATAGCATGCATCACGTACCGAATTCAACCATTTCGACAGTATTAATTGTCAAATGATGGCATATAAAATTACATAAATCCATTTGGAATTCATGATGCATAAACAGCTTCTGGGAGTCTTGTTTCAAATGAACAGTTTAATTGCAATATCGCTTGAATTTTGCTTGCCACAGGGGATATTAATGCACGAATCGTACATATAAAACATGACTGCTATTACTAAGTTAGGATCAACATAGAATAGCGTCGAAAACAACAATATAGACCGCAATTAAATGCTCTAGGTTTGTTTACGGATTTCTATAAGAGCGGATGTTCAAACGTTTTGTTCAGTGTGGTGCGGTTTATTTATTAAGACCTTCCATTGCTTCGTTGACCTGTAAATATTTTAGAGTAATACGGTACTGCAATGAATGTTTTATACTAAACTTTTATGCTGAATCCTCACATGAACTTTGAAAACCCACGTCATAGTATACTCTTGCAGTTGCATATAAAAAGGGAATTCCATAGAAATTTCAATTCAGAGATATAATTGATGCTTTAGATCAGGAATCTGCATACTGCGGCCCCCGGGCCAACTCTGGTTCGCTTTGATATTGTACATCACATCAAAATTATCACACATTTATCATTTTGGCATTATCACTTTACCCAATAATTTTATATCAATCACTTTCACTACTCTACAAAAAACGTTTGCTGGCTCCTGGTTTAGATCATTTGTAACTACTGAATATCGATGTTTTTCCCAAATAAGAGCTAGTATGAAATATTATTAAATTTATTAATTATCAATATAAGAAAACCAAATCTAATGTTATTTTGACATTGGATACTACTTTTATCCAATGAAATCTTCGTTTAAGCTCAAGACTAGTTCCGAAATGAATACTGTTTTAATAGTTGTATTAATTGTTCACCACCTTTAATGAAAATTTTGTGTGAACAAATTAAATATGCGATGACTATGAAAAATATTATATATGCAAATTTAAGATGTGTGTAAAACATCAGTAATATTCCCTTTATGACATTCGTTATTATAAATACACGTAATTAATTTTTTTTTCCATTTGGCAAGATGCTCATTCAACTTAATGGTTTTTGAGATCTTGATAAGCATTTCGTTATGTAAAGTATACATAATAATTTGCAGCTCTTTTGGAATTGGAAGAAACCATCTGCATGTAATGAAATATTAAATGAGCATTTTATAATAAATTTCTAGTATAATGTAAAGTAGACCGCAAGTCTCGTGTTTTGTCCAACCCAATTAGTTTATAAATGACCACTTCGTTGGACAAATAAGCTGTCTACAATACAATGGAGATTACTAGCATAATTAACTTTGTAACTATATAACTGAGGAATAAAACGGGAAAAGAGGGCATGGGGGATATTTAAAAAAAGACAAAGCGGTATAAGAAGTAAAGAGGAGTTTCATATATTGATTTGTTCATACACGTTTAGTCACTAAACTACTCTCCACTCTACTAAAATAGAAGCATAGTCTAGATCAGTCTATAAGCTACAAATGGCATTTTTATGCAACCTTTTAAATACAGGCAGGAAAGCTCGCTGACGTGAAATTTAGTATTAATTAAACTTCATCTAGCTTTCTATGCATGGTTCCATACCTACGAGAAATCAAAATATTATTTGTTACTTAGCGATCACTAATTAAATTTCAAAAATGCTCACATTACAAATGACAAATGCAAATGAGCCATAAAACATTCTAATTAGATATATTTTTTTTAAACTGTTCAATGTTTTAAAATTGTACGGACCATTAATGAAAGTTGCCGAAATTCTCACATATTTTATCCAGCATTTGAAGATAGTTCTGGAAACTATTCTGAAAATGTATCTACAATGTTAAATAAATCCAAGTTCAGTCTCAAAATACGCATTGATTAAGATTCAGTTTCTGAAGAACTACTAAGTAACTTATAATCTACATTACATCCTTTAAAATGGATACAGTTACTCATTGCTGCTATGTTATATTTAAATTAGTGTGGGAAAAGTTCCTGAACGCTTTGTAGTATAGAAAAAAGTTTTGGGTTAAATGGCAACGAAAAATCATGTTCTATATAAACTCGATTAATGTGAAATGGTAAAATCTTAGAACATAGTGCATTTCTACAACTTTTTTTAAAGTTTCAATGTGATATAAAAATCAACAAATCGTATTGCTTTTATATACGTCCTGTTTGACTTGTAGTGAAATACATGTACTGTAGATGTAAACAACGATTGATGATCTTAAACGAAAGTAAATGACCATATGTTTACTTTGGAAAGTATTTTTTTTAATTCACAATTTTCTCCCCATTGGCCTTAATCCGAATCAGTGAAACTACTAGGATTTCTGGGCAAAGTACAGTTTAATCCCTCTTCGAGAATCTAATTGCAATTTACTAAACTCAATTATCGAGCATCTTTGATGAACTTCTACGACTAAGTACTCACTTCTGGAATTCGTAATTCCTGATTCTGTTTAACGACATGTTCACTACCGAAAAGACCTGATCTACTTTCGGGAGGCCGGTAATCCCTAGAATTACATCACCCATAATTGGCTCATTTTGTAGTTGTTTAATGACAGCTGTAATCACTTGCAAGTGCTCAGAGGAGACCTTGGTCCATGAAGAGAAATCAGAGATGATTCTAGTCTAGTAGATTTTCTTTAAGATTCTCAACTCCTGATTTTTACTATAATTGCACTAATTGTGGTGAGTCAAGTGAGTGAAAATCCCTGACCATCTCCAACTGCAAGATTCAATATTAGATGATAACTGCTATAACAAGCATCTGTATTACCTCTAGTTCACAATCATGCTATACGATATGGAGTATGATGACATGTCAAAGGACCAAAATGTACCTAATAGTTTTTCCAATGCTTTAAGATGACAACATATTTGACGTGTGATAATTCTTAAAAAAGGATGTTCTGCAATATTTTCAAGATTCATTTATATACATTTACTTCAAAAGTTACTTAAAGCTAATTCAATGTTCTTAGAACATTGTCCAAAGAATTGACCAAAACATTTGCAACTGGTTGATACAATTAATCAAGTAATATGTTTGCCAATTAAACCCAACAAATTTCTATATGGACGGCTGCATATATGTATGTATATGTAGCAAATTTAATAATAAAGAAAAATGTGTGAAATTTAAGTAATTTCTATTACAGAATATTAAAGAAACAAGGTCACAATTTCATATTGGATAAAACAAGTGCAACTGTGATTTCAGTAAATATATCGACATTTTAAACCTACATATTATGATGAAGAAATTGACGTTAGTTGGAAGGAATCACAAAAGTGTCTTCACTAAAATTTAAATTTATTTAACTCTGAATTTTTTTTCGGTGAATTTTTCAAATAGATTTCCGTGCAGAATCCATTGACTGCATTTATCAGGATTTTTATCATTCGATGTAGACGAAAAAGTGCAATTATACAATATATAAAGATAGATAACGTCATTTAATTTCTACACGAAATTTAAATGTAAAATTGAAATTTTCTGTAAACTCGTATGCAGTTTTGACTTGTCAGCAACTATAGTCATTAGCATTCTCGTTTATAGGCTCGTATGTGTGAATGTTCGAAATTTGTGCAGCTAATTACTTGTTTGAATGCCCTTTTCAATTAATTGATTAACATTACTTCCGTTTGAAAAAGGCAGAGCATGATTGTTGACACGAAAATGTAGTCAATACAGCAAAGGGAATTTTAGTAATGAAAATTTCATGTAGGCGTACCTAAAGTTGTAATCGAATCAAAGAACTTTACATGATTGAAGAAGAACAATAAACACCAGTGAAGTACACGAACAAGTAAGACAAATTTGAATACGTGGAATAAGGACAAATATTCAAAGAAATAAAGGATACAAAAATGATGCCTAATGAATACCAAAAGATCAACAAATAATCTTATTATGTTTATACTTGATGAACATGAATAGTTTCGAACTTTAATATACTAGTTACAGTGTGTTTAGACATTTGCATCCGGTATTTCTTAACTTAATGAGTTTATCAAAGATAATTAGGGGTCTATTCTTTAGTTATGCTCAATTTAGACACATTTGTGACTAGACTACACCTAGTAAGTGAGAAAGAGCTATCTTGGTAAAACTTTATTTGATGTAAAATGCATTTTTACAAGAAACTTTTTTTTAATAACACAAGTAAACATTTAAAACGTTAACCATGTACGCTTTAAATAGGACAAGAGTTAATTTATAAGAAAAACACTTTTTAAATAGTTTAAAATTTTCTTTAGGAAACCAGATATACAAAATACGTTTCAAATGTTCTACAGATCTTCATTGTAGTCACCAGCATTGTGTAACACCTGTTTATAGCGTCGTGAAAGTCGTGGAAATCATCTAAACCTTAATAAATGTATTGTAAATGCCGACAAGTGGTTCCTCTCATGATAGGTATCCCGTCAGTTTCATCTTCCGCATTTCCGTTTCCCTCTTTGAAAGCATTGACGGCTTTTACCCATCTTGCTACATGCTGCACAAGCATCTTGGAGTTATTGGTGAGACTGTTGTGCATTGTGGCTTCTTGTACTTTAAAGTATATTAAAAAAAACCTTGGACAGGTTAAGAGCCATTCATAAAGGACGTCACCGAAATTCCTTCAAAAATTAACTTCCTCCCCCCACCCCCTGTCCAGACTGTGTCCATTTTAGCCCAGATCCACCTCCCCCTCCCTCATAGACGTCCTTAATTATTTTTTTGGAAAAGTAGGGTGATTAGAATGTTTGTTCGGACATACAAAGGCCCATCCTATAAATTTCCAAGCATCTGTCTGTCTCTCCACTGCCAATTCCACGACATTTTCCCAAATTTTTCTGATGAACGGAAATTTTCTGACCTCGAAGGAAAATTCCAGCATAAAATTTGTGTTTCACATAAATTTAGGCATAGTTCCTGACTTTCCCGAGATTTTAAAAATTAAAATACATTTTGAACTGGGGACAAATTTTTTCTGGTGTCCCTTTCCCCTTTTACTGATCTTTAAAACTTCGTCGAAATGTAATAAATATAATACTTTAAAACATTACCGCATGAAAATATGGATAAGTATATTACAAAACTTGACAAATATTTTTTGAAATTCGGTTTAGGTATGGTTTTGATGATTGATCATGCATGTTGTATATCGACTGCAAAAGTAAATGTTGCAGATTTTCGATTATTTTTTGTTTGTTCAATTATATTACCTTCTGGCGTAGATAAACAATTGCTTAAATTAGCCACACGTACGCTCTTTACGTGTTGCTGTTTATTTAACTTCAGTCGGTTAGTTTGGTATGGCATTATCTGTGTATTTAAATTTTAAAAGCAATCTAATGCGTGTAAAAGGGGTTTATCCATAAAACGAATAAATATTCATAAAGCTTGACTGCTAATTCCATTCACACAATATTAAATTTGCATATAAACCTGGTTGTAAACAGCTATGTTCTGCATTTCATGATTACTAATAGAATACGAATTGCTGCGGAAATCTTATCAGGTACAAGCGTTGAATAGACGTTATTAGATTTCTACCACTTGAATATTCAATTAAGAATAAATAGTTCGTCCACGATTCTATCTATCGTATATTAATTGTAGAGTATAGTGACGTTAAAAATGTATACAACATATAATTTCTTCAGCGTTATTCATTTTCTTTTACATGATGCATTGTCGTGATTGAATACACCAAACGTTGACTTGATATCTTTGTCTGTTTGCTGTCTTAGACATACCCCACTCCCTCAATTACGGGATCTAATAGTAAGCATTGAATCGTAAATACTTATTGGAACATGTTTGGCTAAAATGAAATAATTCTTTGAAATTATGGTATTAATAATTAAATACTGCATGCATATTGAACATTGAACAGAGTTCTTTCTCTTTTCATAACTTTGTCGTTGTTGTGTCCTTCTTCTTTTATTTACTGATTTTCCAATTGCTAAATCACGTTGCTTAGCAACCAAGTTTTATAGATAGAAATTCACGGCAGAATGCATAAATTGTGGTTGTTACTAAAGGGCTAACGAATAGTAATGATACGTTTTGGCGAATGAGTGCAACCATGTTCAAACATCGCGAATAACTTTCATCTAGAGGTCCTTGACAAAATTCATATTTTATGCATTGAAGTATCGCATATACATAGGAATGAAGGAGATGTTTCATAACTAATTATGCACTTGAACAAGGAAATCATTGGCGTATTAAATACATAATATAATTCGAAGGTTAACTATACAGGATTATGTTATAATGTAAATGACAGAAGTCTGTCAATAAAAAGTTCCAAAAGACCTGTACTTTAGGTTCTACTGTCATGTTCTGGTGACTTCCCAATGTTATAAATTCCCTAAATTCTAAATTACGGCCATTTTTATTGTGACACCTGTTTTGTGTGTTTGCAAATGTCGTCAGACTTTCCTCTCGAGAGACCTTGAATATAGTATGACTAGTCGTAAATGTTTTCAGAAATATATGGAAAATATCATATATACATATAGACATATATGGTAGATATCAAAGTATTTATGGTCTCACACGATGGGATCAATTATGTAAGGAATTCATGTGAACATCTCTTCACCTGTTAATCAGAGAGAGAAAAATGATACCATATTCGGAAATTGGAAGGTTGGTTCTATTTGACTAAAAACTGATCCAAAGTATCCACATTTTACGGCATTGCAATTCTTAAAACAAAGTATATCTGATACTACAGTTTAGATTCTGAAAACGTTTGTGATGAAATACAAATACACGAAAGCCGTAAAATAAACAAACAAAATAAATGTCATTAAACTCTGCCCTTTATCATAGTATTTATTGAGTTATAAAACTAGTAAAAATGCTATAACGCTTCTTCTCAAAATGTATCCAGAGACTGTCTCTTCTAGAAAGTTTGGCTTTTATTTTCATCGTGTTTGCGAAGATTTTGCCTTGAGAGGTAAATGCACTTTAGTAATGTATTGTATATAAAATGGTAAATATATGCATTATTGCCCTCTAGAATATTCCAACAGAAAGTTTGTTGGAAGAAGAAATATTCATGAGCTCCATGTTAGTAATTGCTCATCCTAATATATATATGTGAATATATTCACCCACAACACATCACTTAATAAAATATTATAGACACCTAGCAGGCAACACTACTATTTTTAGATATTCACATGGCAAATCATGCAAAAGAGGATGTTAGTAGGCATTTTCATAGCTATATATCACTCATCCACGTATCCAACGCAGATAAAATTCAAGTCTAGATAATATTAATGCTATATTGCCATCCAAATGCATGGCCTTCCTTATGGACAGAGACAGTCATCTATCTATAAGTACAAAAACCAACACCGTCCTAATATAAAAAGGAAAAATGCTTTGTTGACGAAAAAATGATGTATTGTCTCTTGTAGAAACGCCTGTTTAACGCCATATGACATCATGTCATGATGCCACATTCATCTTGTGCTCTTGTGATATTTCAAAAACATGTTTACTATGAAAATTTGTTTTGCTGAAAAAAGCTAGTTCTGAAAAAAAATATATATATATTTAAACCGAAATTTTACAAGCTAAACATTTTCTGCTCTAGAAACTAGGGGACATTCCCATGTGCTAAGTTTAGTATCACGTTTTCTACTGGTAATCCATTAATAGGTCGTAATTTTCTGACAGTCTCTCCAGGAGGGAGGGATGAATGGCTTGTGACTGCTTCGTTCGAGAGAATTTCTTGATGTTTCATGCAAAGAGATATTGATTGATTTTTATATCTACCTAATGAAATTTTTCCACTTGAGCAATAAACAGAAGATCTTGCGATAATAGGTTTGGCCCGCAGTGCTTTTGGTAATCTGTTTGTGCGCATGGCAGGAATTGCCTTCAAAGCGCAAAACAGGATGTGTTCGTGCATACTTTTGCATACTTGTGTACATGCATAATTTAAAATACTTACACAACTATGTCATGCTCAGAAATGGAAAAACGTTGTTAACCGCATAATAGGCTTTACCTGCAATAATAATGCAATTTATTTTTCCGAGAGCTATAGTTACTGAACAAAATGTTCTTTAAACAAAAGTGTTGTACCGTGATGTTTGATTATTCCCCAAGCTTCTTCCGTTTTGCTTAATTAAACTTTGCAATAATTCGACATTTGTTTCATTGCGAAAAAGTTTTTCATATTACAGACAAGGCTGATCGACAAGCCCATATTCCAATTCTATAAAAATATTCTGATCAGAATCCCCAATTTTCTAAATATTTAATGCGTTGAAAGTTGACGAGAATGCTGGAGTGGATACTACTCATTTTTTGTGTGTGCCTGCTTTTGAATTTAAGCTTCAAAAAACCTTCAGTGGCAGTTTTGCCGAATTCCAATGTGCTTCAACACTGCACATTCTTGAAAGTTGGAATTGCAAGGCTCCGCTTTCGCCTTATCCGCTATTCCAATTCAACTTTTTTGTGGATTCCGAGGAATTTTACCCTATAAAGAATCTCAAATGCGTTCAAGATGTCATTGGCATTTCATATAGCTTCTACAACGTTATGTTAAAGAGGGCTTAACTCGCATGGGAAATTAAACAGAACAATAACACCCAAACATCACTACCTTATAACATGAGTATTCAAGACACTCTTAAAGTAAGTAGAGTGTAGAATTTTGAATGTTGAAATGATATATCATATCTCAAAAAATCTTTGGTTTCTCTTGAACTTCAGTGTAGGTGAAAAAACTTTTTTATTCCTTCTTTATTATAAAAACCAATAAGCATTCCAAAAATAAGTTGGCGGGAATAGGCTTCAGTTTTGCAAGACAAGCTGACAGTTACTAGGGTCAGGTGAAAAACTTAACCGTATCTGGTGTTGCGATGTGCCATGTGGTAGGGGGTATTATAATAATATACATGTATAAACCATATAAAAGGTTGCATAAGTTATGTACAGACACAAATACAAGTTGCAGCACATACAAGGTCACTCTTGGGCCGATGGACCTTTATTGCAGTAGTGAATTTCCGCAAGCTTGGAATGTGTGAAGACTTGTCTGGGCCATTTTTGAATTAAGACCACATCAATTTCCTTTGTTTTCCAATGAAAAAGCATTCTTGATGGATTTATAAAAAAATATACTTCTTTTTTATAGAGTTCTCTATACTGTAACCTGTGAATGTTTTTCGTGCGGTGAAATGTTTTAGTAGGTTACTGCTGCTTTTTACAAAGCTATTTTTAGCCACATTATTAATCAAGTCCAAACTGCTAGCGACATTGAAAACTGTCAAATCAAACTGTCGAATGAATGATGGTCGACTTGAAACTTCCTCCTTTACTAAGCTATTTTCAAAGTAATAACCTATCTCTACGCTCATTCAACAGAGCCTTCCAGTGAACGATGTCGTGATGAAATTTATGTCCAATAAAGTCTTGGTCTATATTTATCGGCCTTCATTAAAGGACAACATAGTGCTAAACTCGCCTTAATGCATATCGGATGATGGCCCTTTATTTTAATGCATCAGCATAACGGAAGTAATGCAGAGAATTGGGGTTTTCTAACGCTGTACTGCAATAAAATTTCCCAAAATACATGGCAAACTAACCATAACATGAACCATTCGTGTTCAATACAATGAGAGACAATGCAATGGAGATTCAATTCTATAAAATTCTAGAAAAGAGCCTTTTTAGCTCATGGCACACTCAAATAAGCCTAAAATTGTCGTGGCACATCGATTGAAATACAGTTCCTGATGCTTATAAACCTTGTTTTTTTTTATATTTTAAGATTTTTTTAAAGTTTGGGATCCTTTGGGACCCAACGATAGTGGTTGTGTATTCATGAAATGACGATAGTGGTTGAGGGTTAAATTTTGTTTAGTTAGGGCATATATTGTTTCTTATCCAAATTAATTATTATTCCTTTATAATTTCATCATCACAGCATGTTACGGATAGTTGTCATGAAGAAATCTAGTACATCCAAACTAGTACATATATCAGCTTGTAAAACATGTGTAACTTTAATAACATCCATTAATGAGCAAATATCCCATAGGTATCAAAAGGCCTCAAGTCGTATCCATGTTAATGTTAGAGGTCACAATACCATTTTAATACAGGCTATTTTGTAATTCAATTTTCTGTTATAACCAAGGCATTGGCGTGTTATGATTATGTTGCCTATAATAAAATTAAGTTAATTTCCGGCAGAAAGTGCATGTAATTTGAATAATACAGGCCGTCAAATTAACAAATAGTAATTTTACCCGAGGTGATAATCAGTTGCCTGGTTATCTCATAGGACGTGAACTAAGATTAATACCATTTGTTATAATGGTAATTATGATTTTGATACGAATTAAAATGCCGCATGTACATAATAGTCGGACTCGTGGTGAAATTGTACCGTAGTATATATAGTGTTGCCATATCAAATTGTAACGAAATTAAAATTTCAATTAAAGTTCCTAATGCATATTTATCCCTACAGTCGTTTCTAGTCATGCATGTTATACGAATACGAATTCATATGGGAGAGAATCTAATCATTTAATTATTATCGCTATTTGCTTTAATCAGCATTTATCATCATTGAACCGCATACGATCTTCTACAGAGAAGAAATCCACGAAATCTCTTCAATGCCCAATAATTTTATAATTTTAAAGATAAAATATATTTTTTATTATTTTATATTACTATATATCATTGCATTATGCAGTGATGACTTTATTTAAAGGTTTCTCCCAAATTAACGTCTATCTAAATTAACCGGAAGCAAATGCATACAATTTAGACAGTTTGAGCATGCCACACGTACGTCTTTATACTTACCTTAACGTTAGCGGCGGGAAGGGAAGAACCACGCATGCGCACCCATTACGTAGTTCAATGCGTGGCTCCTGTCTTCCCGCCGCTAACGTTAAGGTAAGTATAAAGACGTGTGGCATGCTCAAACTGTCTATTTTGTAATTGCATGGTGATTAAAATTTATCATTTATAACTTTTATCCTTAATGAATGACAAATGTATAAACAAAGAAACTAAGAAGTTTTTTTATTACAAAACATGTTATTCAATGATTGTAATGAGTATCTCCATAAAATATGGGTCAACCCTAGTATTTTTACACGTGTTGGTTGACTTTTTAATTGGATAAAATGTTTGTAGTTAAATTTCGAGGATACATTAATTCTGTGTATACTAGCCATTGGGCAAGTAGGCCAAGAAATGACCTCTGTGCTTACAATGCCTGTATTGCCAACAGGTTTCTGCCTTCATTCATAGTGATCAATATAAAATATTGCTGATAGCACTATAACACCGGGTAGCCTTCTGTTTTCCGCAATACTATATATTTTCACTAGGTCAGTAGATATATAGTGGAGCGAACAATCTGCTATTTGATTTGTAACTCGTAGGATTGTCAAAAGTGTATTTTTTTTGTTCGGAAACCAATTTTAGAAAAGGAAAATATCGACAAACCTGAGCACCTTATTGGTCGATAAGATAAGAAAAACAAGTAACATAATATTGGCAAATCTTATTTAGAACCTCTACCTACAGCACGTCGTAATTGTGGTTGATTGTCCTAAAAAAAACCTTTTTATTTGGTATTTTTAGAAATTCTATAGCCAGACTCCCTAGTTATAAAGGGTCGGTAAATTTGTTATTTAAAGATAAATTACCGCAATATTGCTACTTTCGTTTCTCGAAAATAAATCACAATGCAGACGTCAAATATTCATAAATTCTTCCTACATATTCTTTATTGATGCAGATATTTAATTTGGTGAGGGAAATAAAGACTTTTAAATTTACTATCAGAAATGGTTGAACAGAAGCAATCGATGAGAATAATAAAGAATTGAAGACTGCACTAGAATTAAAATTGGTTTTGTAAAATTTTAATGGTCTATGCATGTAATGTTACAAATTAAAAAATAGGCTTCACAAAATTCAATCGATACAAATGTTAAAACAATTGCAATTAGGGACATTTTCTATATATTTAAAGTTTTCGAAAAGTTGAAAAATAAGAAAGTTTTCGTAGCAGGAAAAAATTCACTTTGATAATAGACCCTACATTTTGTTACACTGGCTTCACTTCTAGTGGTTAATAAGGTCTTATCACTTGCATGACAAATTAAGCTAATTTGCATATGCATTGATTCATGTTAACCAACTGTAGGTTAATTACATAATAATTTGTGGAAGTCTATCTGAAGAACCCTGTATTTGAAGAAAACAAATCCTAACATTACGTATATAAAAAGTGTATAGCTATTCGATAAAAGAATCCATCACGAAAACTAGTAGTGGAACAGCTGGAGTCTGACTGAAAATGTCCGAAGGCATCAACTTTGAAAATATTGGAAAATCCATTCATGAATTGATTTATAAAAGCAGACTCACTACTCAGAGACTTTCTGTAGCTGTTTAACGTCCACAGATATTTGGGGAAAAAACGGGTTATCTGTCAACCATCAACAGCAGCAATATCATTTTAGAATAAAGTACAACCCTTTTTATCCGTCCTGGTTGGGACCAAGATTGGTTGGTTAAAGGCGATATATGTACGGTTAATCCGGAGTTAATATAAAAAAATAATATTAATAAAACAAACTTAGTAACATACTTAATTTATTATTTTACTTATGTACAAAAATAGTCCCCATTTTTGAAAATAATTTCTTAAAAATGTCTCCCAAATCTTGTTACTCAACATGATATACACAAGTTTATTTTTTATGGTATGTACAAGTGTAATCACATTGTATATAACTCCCCCTTCAAAAATTTGAATGCAATTTCAGTTTTTTACCTGTCTGAAACATGCCATGACAGGATTTCTTGTATTCTGCATTTATACAGCTTTAACTTCAATGAATTTTTGTTTTCAAATAAATGAAAATTCTAAACAGCGGCACTATTGCAAATAAACCTTCTAATATTTAAGTTTTTATATCATAAACGTTCAAGTTATAATGCATTATGCATTATATATTTGAATACATAATACAAATATCTGCAAAAGCCTTGTACAGAATTAACATAAACTTTTTTAATATTTCTGTTAACTTGTTAGAAAATGTTTTGATATTGCATAGGGTTGTAACCAAGCAGTTGATTTGTCATTTGCAGAAAGTTTTTGCTTTACAGACACGCGAATCTTGACATTTTAGAGTTTAATCCTTTCAGCGTCGAATCTTCTCGTAATTCTCATGCAATTTATTTTTAATAAAGTCGTTTGCAGGCTGCTGCTTTGAACTTTTGAAAGGAATTCATAGTTCGTCTGATTAAGCACTGTTGTGCAATGTTGGATGCAATGCCTTCGAGTTATTCAAATGTGCGCTCCGAATCCTTTCACATGTCATATTTTTAATTCACTTATAGGGTCATGAAATGCGAAAATGCCTGGCATACGGAAATGGTTTTCAGTGCATTAAAAGTACCTCGGATTTAGATTTGCTTGGCAATTATTTTTAAGAAGCTGCAAATGTCTTCAACGGTATTTTCGCAATTTGCATGACGTGTTGGCAAAGGCATTCAAGTTTAATTATTTACGGAAAGGTTTAACAAACCTTCTACATACGTATGCATATGTAGTTAATTTTATATATTACATTATTTTACTACAGATACATGTACGGATACAGATACATGTAAATGCAGCATGCAATCTTGTGCTTGTGAAATCTAATTAAACTCATAAAAATGCTGTAATAATCTTGTAGGCAACCGTTATATTTGCATAATTTCTCTTAAAATCGGTTGAAATGTAAATGTGCTCGCTTCAACTATAGATTTCAACTAGTTTCAAAAAAATCTGGTTTCAGATTGGTTGAAATACATTCCAAAACTATAATTAACGTTCAGAATCTGTAGCTGTACTCCATAGAGTTTGATGTCGGTCGAACGAAATTTTGTATTCTGGTTTACAACATTATGCTTACAAGTTTCGTTAATCTTTTTCTGTATTTTTGATCACAACAGCTAGTTTGATAACTTGCCTTCTGTATATCAGGAAAAACCTTGCTGATAGCAATGCGTGGTTTCCTGTTAAAAGTTACCATTATCACAAGCAGACATCGAAGCATGTTGCATTATATCTTGAGGCAAGTTTCATCCCACTTTCACGTGCATTATTGGTTTCGTTTTATTAAGATAGTAACAAGGTATGTTTTATGAATCTGGCTTACTCTAATGCACTTATAATGTCGCGTCATGAAGTCGCGACCGAAACTCGATCAATTTTCTCTGTCTGGGTAACGGAAATTTCAGTCAACTTTTTGACCTACTGTATACATGTACTTCGCGTGCAAACTTTACTTTTAATGGAGTTTGCAAGTTACCAACAAATAGTAATGAAAAATGGTGCGCAGCTGTACCTTCTGACCTTGCAAGGAGAAAGTTTCATTAAAATTTTTGCAATGTATTGATGGATCTTATATTGTCACAGTTCCAAATTTCTTGTGTTATACAAGATCTGGGATAAAAATAGAGCTATGATATAAAAAATATTTCGGTGTTCATATCCTGATCGTCTGACAAAATCATCAGCTAGCACATAAAGGGTTGTACACTTCTGACAACAACAAAAAGATCTAGATAAATGTGAACGAAAAATAGGTTCCATTCATCAAGTACGCTGTTAAAAAATTTCTAACTTTTACAGGAAAAATAGAATAAAATTTGAAGGAAATATCCAGTAAACTGGAGATACAAAAACTGTCCTTCAAATTTACCGTACAATGAGAGAACTTTCAACATCTAGCACTTAACTTGAAAGTTGTCATGACATTAGATGACTGAACTAGGTGGCGCTAGTGGTCGTGTTATTCGCCTTTCAATTTGGGAAACCCGGGTTCGATTCCCGGTTCAGTTCTCTTGAATGTGGTTATTGAGATTTTGCCCAGTTGTTGCCATGCAAATTCCGGGATATTTCCAATTTAAGAAAAGACGTAAAACATTAGCATTGAGTGTGTGGAAGAATTGCATTATTAAAGAGTTTGAGCCATGCAACGTTATCGTTATCGCTTCGTCAATGTTGGCTGGCTCAAACTCTGTATTATATCGAAGGTATTCCGTTATTATTATTGTGATATTTTGTTATTGTCGCTTGGCATTTCCTTATTTTTGCGAAAGTGTTCCCTTATTATTACGGAAGCACTTTTACGGTTATCCGTACATTTCACGAAACGATCCTGTTAACTCTACTGACGGCACTTTGCCATAAATGTTACCACATTTTATCTTTACTGTGTAGAGATGATTTACTTTATATATAGATACTGATATAGAATTTGTCTCTCCATCAAGTGTGTTGGATTGAATATTCGTAATGAAAGGCATATTTTTTAAAAGACGTTGGCATGCTCAAACTGTCTATTGTTTGGTTTGAACTTTTCTGTTGGTGCCAATATGCAATAACATAGTTTTACAATTCCAGTAAAGAAACTATGAGTTTCGTCTTAAGCCTTAATGGTTTTAATCTTAACTGAACTTTAAGTAAACTTTCCATTTTTGAATAGACAGTTTGAGCATGCCACACGTCTTTATACTCACCTAACTGAACTAACTGAAAGTAATGGGTGTGCATGCGTGATTCTTCCCTTCCCGCTGTTAACGTTAAGGTAAGTATAAATACGTGTGGTATGCTCAAACTGTCTAATATTATAACAGCCTTATCGATAAGTTTGTAAAAAATCGATTTGGCAATATTTGTGATATTTACGTCATAATGTACTATGCTTTAGTATTTTCCCATTTGCCCAGTGTATCTATCACCAGTAGGCAAGCTAGTACATGCACTTGCACTTAAATTTAAATGTAGTGGAAAACTGTATATACATTAGTCTAATATTGCTTGAATGCCAAGTTAAAATACACTTATGACATTAGATTTCTAAATAAAATAACCACCCGTATAACAAACAGATTTTTATGAACGAATCCTGAATGTTAAAGTAGCTATATATAGAAAAACGGTTAAGATAATCAAATTACTTAATATACATATATTATACAACATTTTTTCATCAATATGCTACTTACGTATGTGCAGGCGTACATATTCGTTAAACAAACAAAAACTAAAATATATAATTGTAAATTTCATGCGGATCTAATCAGAATTTCGAAGAATGTTTACACTGGCAAAAAAAACATGTTTTGCTTTGTTTGTATTGTTTGCAACTGATTATAATCAGTTGGTGAAGAAATGCAAATATCGACATTTATTTTTATCAACCCATCCGTAGATGATAAGTTCCAATTTAGATGTTTATTTACATAATCAGTCTAAGAACAGTTTGTATTGTTGAGACTTTAAAACGTGGTTTCCAACTAAAAATACAGGGCGTCTCTTAAAACACTCTGCTAGATACCCTCTGTGGTTTTGAAAATTCAATGTAAATCTACTCATGAGGTTCTACATTTTTTTTAAAAATATTTATCTGGAAAAAAGTTTGTTCTATATATACACAGACTATACACATACATTTTCGCATTGTGCTACATTTTGATAGCTCTCGTAATATTTCAGACTATTTTCATTTTTATCATATCTGTTATCAGCACATAATAGAAAAAAGTATGGTGTAAGCATAACTTTTAATATATGAAAACGGTAACTCAAAATTCGTTGACTCGCTTTATTGTGGTATAGTCTGGAAGTGAATCTTCAACATCTACAAGGTATGACTGTATACACACCATGAATAGTTTCAATGAATTTGAACATACGGCCCATCATTATCTAAATATGGTCCATTCATTGTTTTGTATGACCCATATATGTCCATACATAGTTCTGTACAACTTATATATGCCCATATCCGGAAGTACATTATATAATGACTGACATAAGTAATTCTTAAAGTCAAAATCAGCAATGTAATAATTTTACGAATATAATTTTGTTTTTATAAAAGACTGACTGTAAAATTTCTAATATTTTGTGAATGAGAACGCAGTCACAAAAAAATACTTTCCATCTCATGGTTAGCTTAAAATGATTTCGAGCAAAGTAGAAAAACGTAAACATTTTTCAAAGCAGTAACTCGAAGAAGAAGGAGATGTGTGTTTGATTTATGTTACGTATACATGTACAAGAGTGTTTTTTATGCGAAATTGTTGACACGTAAAACCACAGTTTATCAGGGGAGGTCGCCCACGATCCGAACACCCATAGAGTGTGCACGACCAAGATTACGTTATATCTGACGTCTCGTGGTGCAACCTTTTTAAAAATCGAAACTGGATTTATTGTGGCATCTATGTTAAAATCGTTTGTCCAACATCAAAAGTGCACGGTCCATGTAAATACGCTCTTGCTTATCTCCGAATAAAGAAAACAGCCAAAGGAGGTTTATTGTATAATGGGAAATATAGATTTTTTCCAGAAGGTGATTCTCCTGGTCGTTATAGAAAGTCCTGGATGGTGATGGTGATGGTGATGATGATGAGTTGCCAAACAGTCACGTTTTCTTAGATATTTCGTGATCTCCTTCAGCTCATTTTTTGTATAAACTTTATATCTGAATGGATTTATCTTGGCATTTGAATGGATAAACGCATGTGCGTGGTTGATATTAATGTGGCTTAAGTCATCGGTGCAATCACTTGTTAATGACAATGTTAACAAAATTGCCAAACGAGGATTTAGGCTTGAGCCCGACAAAATTAATAGACAGCTAGTTTTCGCATGCCAACGTCTTTATACTTACCTCAACTTCAATGGCGGGAAAGGAAGAACCATGCATGCGCACCCATTACGTTCAGTTAGTTCATTGGGTAGTTCAATGTGTGGCTCCTCCCTTCCCGCCATTAAAGTTAAGTGCGAAAACTGTCTAATAACTTCTCAAGCATATGGCATTATTTATATGTTCAGCACCTCATTACGATGATTGAACTATTTAAAAAATAATTTTTCAAGATGGCCGCTTTTGGAAAAATTCACGTAGCTATGTTGAAAAACGAACGTTTTAGATAGGTTTTTTATAATAGATTTTATAATAGTTGTTATATATGTAGATTCTTTATAATTGTTGTTTAATTTAACAATAAATCAATACTTGTACCAGATCGAAATTGTTGCACTACAGGCCAACCATTAAATTCAGAAATGAATGTATTACAATTGAAGCAAGGTGTAGTTTTTTTTCTTTTTTTAAATCTCAACAGAGATTTCAAATAATTTTTTGCAATATTTTTTCATCTCTATTCCATTTTTCTCATTTTATTCTATTTTGAAATTCTATTTCATATTCTATTCTTTGCTTGCTTTTTACTTCTATTTGTTTACAATTTTGACTGTTTACCACTGCAAATAGCTACAATGTATTAACAAGTTACAAAAACATTTTTCTATAATATGCTCGAATTGTCACTAAACATGCCCAGCTTCGATTTGTGAATATTAAGATGATTATTAAGAATATTAAGACTCTTTTTTGAATTTTAGTTAATCGGTCACTTTAAAAAGTGAGAATTTTAAATTACCAAAACTCCCGAAAGCTGTGCATTCTAATGAATACGAATCATCAACACTTACCTACATGTTTTAAATATTGGATTTAAATATTTCAATATTGGAGTTTTCGAAGTTATCTATAGAAAATGTTTTAAAAACGAATGGTCATGTTGAAAATCGGTAAGATGGACATGACCATTTTGAGTAACTAAACTCTCACACTCGATTTTTCAAGATGGACATGACCATTTCGAGTAACCAAACACCCACAATTGATTTTCCATGATGGTCTCTTTCTGAGTAAAAGGGTGCTAGACCTAGTTTCGTAAAAAGGGGAAGTTTCTTAGCCCAAGTTGTTAGTCGAAAATCGATACGAATTGCTGGAATAGTCTGGGCAGGGTCTCCACGCGTCCGAGGATTCTTTTGTGGAAAAGCAATTTCGGTCTTATCCAAGCCAAAACGTCCGGCTTGGGTTTCGCAAGATGGAAATATTTGCATATAGATGTGTTTCTGACCCCGGCTAGCTGAGCGTCATTTCTAGCGCGTATCTGTGCAGTAATGCATAAAAAATGCCGAATAAAGGATAAAAAGTAAACAAAAAACAATGGCCAGTATCGCGGAAATACTTTGGAAAATATCTCATGATGAATGTCGTCCATATCGCAGCTGAAGCAAATGCACAAAGTCGACGCAAAGTCCCTATGGGCGACGCAGATTGGCAATCACTGCAATGCCCTAAGCTACGCGGCGAAGCCCACGCTTTATCGACCACGTCGCCGATCACTCCTTAATCAACGAATCGATTAAGTAAGTATAGATCTCTGGAAAACCATCTTCACAAAGGGTAAAAACAATTTGCGATGCTGTCGTCGTGAAATTCGCTTAGCAGCACCCACGGGTTTTCAAAGGATTTGCAGCACCCACACCGGGGGTTGATTCTGATCTAAACAATGAACTTAATTTACCGTAAAACGTGTATACTTTTAGACTGATGTTGCATGTGGTCGAGTGGGTTAC
Organism: Ophyiulus pilosus; assembly: GCA_033995625.1. NCBI lineage: Eukaryota > Metazoa > Arthropoda > Diplopoda > Julida > Julidae > Ophyiulus > Ophyiulus pilosus. Next base: position 27,551 of record JAUJYV010000186.1, read on the forward strand.
ATGCTTGCCTCTCGATCCTAAGTTGCTAATCTCATCTTTCAGATGAGAGTTTAAACCGAGATCTCGTGTAGATCGCCCTTTCTCTCTATACTTTAAAGACCCCTTCGAGAGGGGGTGGAAGTCTCCCCCCCCCCCCCTTTCCCTCGTAGGCAAAATTACAAGGTTGGTGGTGTTTAGCCACTCGTGTTTAGGGAATTCAATGTATGGTACTGTATAGAGAATCCGGGTACCTGAGTTTAATTACTCTTGCTCGGCTACTCAAAAAGACCAAGTATTGTGAATTGGGAGTGTCAAGAGAAAAAATTGCGTTTTTACCTTAAAAATCGCAGTTTTTATGCAGAAGTACAATTCGTAAAATTTCTTGAATTTCGGGGGGGAGATGGGAAATTGGGGGGATCAATTCCCAAAAGCTCCCTTCCCAGTGGCGTAGCGATGGGGGCAGGGGGTTATCCGCCACCGGGCGCTTGTGGCTGGAGGCGACAAAGGGGCAAACAAATATAGGGGGGATCTTGGGGATAAATTCCCCCCCCCCCACCGAACCGAAATCCAAGACATTTTACAAATTTCAAACCTAACCGGCAAAATATAAAAGCGGAATTGTACTTCTGCATTAAAAGTGCGATTTTTACGGTAAAAAGCAATTTTTCATCAGTAACAGCATTCCTGTGTTATGTGGGATATAGTATATGGAAACTTTAAATATAATAATAGTCCATATATGGTCATTCAAAAGTTTAATTTGATCATTACGGAGGTATATACGTATGTTTTTCAGATAATCTTTTCTGAAAAAAATAATTCAATCCTGTATAATCAGTGCTGGTATATACGAGTGTTGCAAATTGTTTAACTTATGGCTACAACACTGGTTTATTTAAATTGTATAGCATATTTCTGCAATGATTTGAAATAAAATTGCATAAAATTACTGTAGTTAGATGAAGCCAGACAGCGTTATTCTAAAAAAAGCTTGCTTCAAGTTTGGATCACCGAAAGCTGATAAGAGGATTACAAAGTTTCTATTAGTTTGAATAATAGCATTGGGAATAATAAAATTTTTCAGGTCTTTGAAAACCCTGTTCTGCAATTCGTTTCAATGCAGCAAGCTATTTAACAATCGCGTACTGTAGGCTATACATGAGTTGCACGCATTCCCAAAGAGGCCCCTTGATTCATATCATCATGCAGACATGTGGACACACACCAAATACAGAATACCTCAGCTTGTACACACGTGTACACGCGTATTATTCACTTTTTTATTTGGTTGCATGTGTCCTAATGACCTGAAAATGTCCAGATATCAGCCTTTGCAGGTTATTGTTAGAATTTGCAAATTGAAAATTGTATTAGCATAAGCTATACAAGCACATCGCATCTCTAAAACTTGTATTCTAAATTGAAATTCTCCCTTAATATTTCTTTTTTCAATTTTCTCTCAGCATTTTACAACAACAAACTTCAGTTGAAAGGCTGAGAAAACAATAAGACTATCCTGCATTGTATTATCATTCTAGTAGAGCACATACAGGGTATTGCGGTATACAATCACCTTTTTTTGTAATTTAAAATATCCCACCACACAATAGAAATTGTGTAGCGCTTTTTTACGCTTTTTTTATGAAGTATCTAATGAAAACAATACAGAGAGCTGGATTACCTCTTCTGAAATAGGGGCATTGTGCTCAGCGTCCCGAAACAAATATGCGAAAACATGCTGAAATGCGATTCAAACAACAAATCACACTTGCGGAAAATTAAATCGTCTTGCATTTATTCAGAAATTTTCATTGAAGTTGTAGGGATCTCACTTTGTCGGCTAATAGAGAGATTGAGAGCCAACGTCTTAACGTTAGAGGCGGGAAGGGAGGAGACACGGACTGAACGTCATGAGTGCGCATGCGTGGTTCTTTCCTTCCCGATTCTAACGTTAAGGTTAACGTTAAGGCGTTGGCTTGCTCATTCTCTCTATTCATTTCGACGACGGATTTTACACATCACGGTTAGCTTGTGTTTAGTTAGGTTAGGTTAGGGCGTATCGCGTATCGGCGGCAATTACAACTTTTCAAAACTTTGTCAATTATGGATCGATTCTTTGAAGTTTTTTTTTTATTATTTCCTTGATGTCAGTTCATAATCCGTAATAAAAAGCACGATTGCCCTGTCCTTTCACGTTCTCAGACTGTCCTCACATTGTTCGACTGTCGGAATACGTGGCTCGCGAGCCCACTTCTCTACCTAAAATATTATTTTTGGAAAATTCTCTATTAAATTCGTTTTGCACATGTCTAGGCGTGGTGTAAGCAAAAAATCGGAACATTTTAAGAATATTGGTTTTTTTTGGACAATTGCCGTCGATACGCGTACCGGCGGCAATTACAACTTTTCAAAACTTTGTCAATTATGGATCGATTCTTTGAAAGTTTTTTTTTACTTCTTTGATGTAAGTTCATAATCTGTAATAAAAAACACGATTGCCCTGTCCATTCACATTCTCAGACTGTCCTCACATTGTTAGACCGCCAGAACATGTGGCTGGCGAGCCCACTTCTCTACTTCACAGTCAGTTACATACTTTTGAAGATGTACGTCCTTAGATTTGTCAAAGTATTGATTGTAATAATAGCATGTGTCTATTGAATATACCATGTTCATACATGTATGGATATATACTATGTGAATGTATGCCAATATATGAGCATACATATGGAGCCATATCCATGCCCATACATGATTTTTCCACCTGGGATAGTGACTTATTTTTTTAAAAACACCATATTCATGTACTCATGTACTAGATATAGTGTGTGCTATATTAATTAAATCATAATACAAGTCCATATTTGCTTCCATACAAAATACATAAAATACCATATATGGATACACATGTCTATAAATGCACTATGCATAATTTATCCAACCAGGATCAACTCAAAATGAAACAAACCATATATTATTGCATTAAATTCACTTTTTTAATGGGCGAGCATATGCAGAGTATTGATTATGACGTCATGGCAGCCATATTTAACCGCCATTGCAGTTATCACCGTTTTGGCGGGGAATTTGAAATTCGAATTTTTGCCCTTCCAGTTATCACCTGGCAAAATTATGAATAGCAATCGTCGAGTTGGAGTATAGAGATTGATTTTCCATCATAAAATGAAAGTGGTGAAAATATCCCATTAATTAAGTGAATGTATTATGCGGTTTTTGTATTTATTCTTATAATAATCAACCTAATGTACCAAATTTATTTATTATACGTTTGCAATGAGGTGCATATGCAGCATTCAATGCATATATTTGAAATTTGCAGACATTTCAATTCGTTAATTGAATAAACGTCTAGACCTGTGTACTTAATGCCAGCTGCAATGGACCACCTATAGAAAATACAATATACATTTTGGTGATTGCTTTTATTTTGCAGACAATCAGAAGCAGCTATTAGCTTTAGATACTTGATAAATTTCATCACGTGGAAGCATATAGCTTCCAACCGTGACAAATAAGTAATTTGATTTTAATTTTTTTTAATTTTATGGATTCCATACCATATAATTGAAATTAGCAATTCAATTCATTTGCCTTGTATGTTCAAATATTGCCTTATTTAAACAGTAGTATGCAGTTGTTAGGCGTAGGTTGACTGCTCAGAGGGTTGACTAGAACTGCTGTAGGCAATCCCGATGCGATCATTTCATTAGTGTAAAAATGCTATAATATTAATTACAAACAATCAAGCGTAATGGTTTAATTAGTAAGTACAAATTAGTTTTACTTTTAGAACTAATTTCATCGCATTCTTGAAAGTTAACTTTGTTTAAAATCAAATGTGAAATTTAGCACTCATTTTAAATATAATTATTGTAATACCATTATTACAAAATTATATCAAATTTTAGACAAATTAGAATATCCGCAATAAAATGAAATTAGTTTTGTAAAAAACTTAACAAATTACTGTTATTCGCAGAAAAATGGCTGTAGGTAACATAATATTAGAATGCAGTTAATTACAAAAATAGTTTTTTTTTATTAAGGTGTTAAAATTTCATAATGAAATTTCACATTTTCATAATGTGTTCCTAGTAACCTATTATAGTAATAAACATTTATATAGTAAATATTCTCTAGTTTTAACTTTTAGTTTTTTTAAATTTCTAAAAAAGTTTAGTATAGGCGTGTTGGCTTTTAGGAATGTGCTTTAAATATATTATTGATGGGTTAAATTTTCACAAAAATAAATCTCTTAAATCGTTAATAGTGCATTTGAGATAACTGGTACACTTGCTTTTAAGATCATTTAACCATAAACCGACTTATGATACTGTACAGTAGTTTAGTCAAGGTAAAGATTGCACATCCTTCTCACAAAAGGATCTTTCGCTACCTTCTGGCAATTTATTTCTTTTGCGCAATTTATTGTAAAATAACACAATGTTGAAAATGTGTAACCAATCTGCGGTATAGTTGTAGCATTTTGTATAAGCATTGCATTATTTATATGCAACATATTGCTGGCAATAAATCTTCCCATAACGTGTTTGAACCATTCCCATTTCACCGCATTGCAGCTGATGTATAGCGTAGTATGGTTAGAGAAATTTATTGGTTAAGTGAAACGATAAAACATAATGTATGTTACTTAGATTTATGCCTCGAAAAGGCAGTTACCCTAGTTGCTTTCTGGCTGTTGTTGCTCATTAATAATAATAGAAATTAAGTTCGACGGTGTTCGCGCTACCATCCCACCTGTTTGTGATCACATTCGATTCAAATTTATAATAACCTACATGTAAATTATTCTAAACTTAAATATATACGAAAATTATTTAGTAGTCATGTAGTGTGTGGGATTCGTACAAGCATTGTTTTCATGAATGTATTTATTCAAAATTAAAGAAGTGTACTGTTGAAATATATACAGGGTGGACCAGAATTCCTAGCCACCTCACTTTTTGTTCTTAAATGTTATAGTTATAGTTCACGGAAATCCACATAGTAACTTTTGACCCGTAACACTTGGAACAAAATGTCAAATTAGGAAAAGGATGATAATGGCCTGTTTATATGAAATCAACTGTTTTAGTTTTCATTGGCGATTATTTAAACTTGTTACAATGTTTTTAGGAACTGAAAGAAACTCGAAATGGTATCTACGTCGCAGCACAGTACTGTATTGCAGTGAACTGACTTACAATTACATGTATAGCGTGATAACTTATTTTACAGTTATGATTTAAAGAGATGACATATTATGCTGTATTCTCCAAGTGATCATTCACAATTTAATGGCAACATTAGTTTGAATCAGTGTATAAATGTTGATGTTTGAATTCCTTAATCACACAATAAATGTAATTGTAGGTCGCTTCACTGCAGTGCAACACAGTGCTGCAGCATAGCTGCCATTTGGTATTTTCCTCAGTTCTTAAAAAACATTGTAACAAGTTTAAATAATTGCCAATGAATACGAAAATATTTGATTTCATATAAACAGACCATGCTCTTCCTTTTCCTAATTTGACATTTTGTCCTAAGGGTTACGGGTCAAACGTTATTATATGAATTTTCGTCAACAAATGGTCGTAGTTAAAATCTAACAACATCATTGGATAGAGCACACATGACTTCCTATTTAACTGCATTAAGAGAATTTTCATAACTATAAGATTCAAGAAACAAAGTGGGTGTACGGCTAGGAATTCTGATCCACCTGTATACTGCCGTTTAGCATGTTTTTCTTTTATAAATAGTCAAATTGTCAAAATCCTGTTAAATCTAAGGATTTTAAATTTTATAAATTTTGCAATAGTGCATAACGAAATCGAATACTATATTTTATGAACTTATTATACATTCATATATTATGTTTATTTGTTAACTCTATGACACAATTTTTATGTGATTATAATCTGCCTACATGTATGTATGTGTTCTTACCGAGCACCGTCAGGTTATAATCCATCTTACGACGAAAAGAAACTTTTGATCCGAAATCTTAGTACTTATAACTTAATTAATGTATTATTAAGCTTGTTTATTTTATCGCCGTGCTGAATTCAACATGAAAGCGAACACGCCGTAATTAATTGCATGACTAAGTGAATTGCGAGCCAACTATATACTTACAAGTACTTTTATATTAGATGGACAAGAGAATATAAAATTCGTAAATTGTATCACGCCGACTTAATTAAATTAAACATACGATAATGATGAATATTTATAGAATGGAAACATCCAATTTGCATAATGACATCATTTTTTAAATTCCGACAAGATGATGGTGTTTATTAACTTGTAAATGCGATCATCATACACATTTATAGTATACAAACATTCAATACAGGTACGTTGATAATGTCAAATGGATATTAACCAAGTGTATAGATAACTGCACGAGTAACAAGTGCTCAAAACAAGTGCTCAAAACAAGTGCAAGCTAGGATTCTACACATTTTATTTTGACAATATTTCAGTGTTTATTATAATCAGTTTTCAGTCGGTATTTGATAACGATGTAAGGTTGAGGCTTCATTTTGTATTCATGACATTTTGATCGATAACAAATAATGGCTAAATTTTGCTTCCAATTATTGTAAATATGTTCAAAGTTGAGTAAAACAGACGAATGTTTACACAATTTTCTAATCTACAGGTAGAAAATTGTCTCAAACCACATTATTACCCTTAACATAATTTTGTAATTCACTTACTATATGGTCAAAATCAAATCTATTAATGACGTAATTTATTTATCGTTATCAAAGTACAGAATGAAAGAGTGACTAGATTCAAATATATTGATTTGTTAAATAGAATATTAAGAAGTTAAGAAGTGTTTCCGGCACTATAGGGCTCAGCCCGTCTCGCCATATGGTAATAACTGTGTGGAGTGGACTCAGTGGAAGTGATTGCTAGATGATGATGATGGATGTCTAGGGTTATAGGGCTTGGGTGGTTGGTTCATTTTGGGCCCTAGCTGGCCCTGGCTCTAGCTTAAAATAAATTAAAAGATGCACTCATTAATGTTTGCAATAATGTCTATACCAGCTGTAAATTATATCATATTTTTTTGGAAATGATGTCTTACTATCCTATACCATTCCCTACAAATTAATGGAAAGTTTCCTAAACTTGATAGACGATTCCAGATTTGCAAAAATGTGGTCATTATTTACTTTGAACCTAAAACTATTTGTTAGTAATCAAATAAGCATGAAACTACTCAAAGGTTATAATGTAGATGACTAAATTACCAGAAAGTCGTTTCTTTATATACCCAAGTCATTATTATTATTAGTTTTCACTTGTGAAATACAAGTGGTTTTGCCTACAAAAAATGTATTCTGTACATACACTTTCTTAATTTTTGGTCATTTGTAAATGTGTATTGAAATGCGTTTAACTCTACAATAGAAAGAACCTTCCATTCTCAGTAAATTTGGTATTCAACAATACTGATTCTAGTATCACCTAGCAGCACCTGCGTTCTATTCATTTTAGGATAAGTATCTCAAAATACTATACATCAACGTCAAAGTAATTTATTCAGCGATTAAAACAAAGCTTATTCTGCGGTAACAATGAAAATGGATGGTCGAAATCCATTGGGGGAGAAGGAAAGCAAAATAATGGGTAATGGACATCCACAAACGTATGATTGATGAATTGCTTTTGAATTCGTGCATGGGTGTATTGTTTCTATAATTTGCATTACACAATCCACATTTAACACGTTGACAAAATCTAAATTTAGGGTTTTATGGTGGAAAATGTATCGTGTGCGAGAAATGTCATAGCTGGAATTTGGCCATCGTAAATAACATCTGTCAAATGGCTTGTAAAAATAATCCATTTGCAAGTTTTCTAATTGTACCTTTCCTGGTTATTGATGATGCGTTCTTTATTTGATCATTGGACCTATTTCGGTCTAGTGTACAAGTACAAATATTGCTGCATTCATAAAACAATAAAATACACGTGCGCTGCATAAATTGGGATTCATATAAGCCTGGGGCACATTGGAGTAATTGGGGTGTATTGGTCAACACATTGAGTCCCCTTAATTTCTTCAATGCCTTGTTCCTCTTTAATTGCCTCTAAAACCATGTTTCAATATTTCCACGCAGAGTTCACACATTTTAGCAAACTTGTATAACGATTTCATTCTCAAATATGAACATAATTTCGAATTAGGAAATTATTTACATAACATATGTGAAAGCATCTTGTTGTAAATTATAATGTACTGAATGACACTGACCCAAAAGTTTGACCAACGCACCCACGTGCTACTTTTTGCTATTATGTGCAGTTAATTGTTAGTCTCAACAGACATTGATGGTCCAACTAAAAATATGCTGCTCTGCATTTATAAAATTATAGCATTTGTTCATACACTTTAAAAGGAATAATATGATAATCCTATTTTTGGAGTAAATCAAATTAAGGAACGTAATGGGCTTTTTATGCTAGCTGTAGTGCGCATGGTCGAGTTAAAGTAGAATTGACTCTTTTTTAATTAAATTTACAGTAGAATCTCAGTTATCCGAATCAGTGGCCTCAGCCTACCTCAAATAACCGAAAACTAGGGTAATACGTACGAGTATAATAAATATTACAATCCATTGGTGATTTAACAAAATTTTCTTCTATTTCGGATTGCGATATAGTAAAAACTACAATACTTAATGACTTATTACTGTAGTACTGTATAGTGCATTCCAAAATTTCATTGTATGCTTAGGCTTGATTTCCAATAATCGTGATATATGAGATTTTCAAATATTAAATTTAAATATTAATTATCTTGGTGTCTTTTAATTAATTGCATAAAGGAAACAAATCGGATAGGAAGTCTATGTCAGTACACACGAGATTACTTCTGCGATATCCAATACTTTACCGGATGCAATATAAAACCCTATTATCGATTCGCCATTTAGCTATTTAGTTTAGGAAGCTAATTTTCTGGCGTGATTTTACGGAATTTTGTAAAGCATTGAATTATGCAACGTGAAACCATGAATAGAGAGCTTATTTCCTATAACCGTAATTAAAAGTGATTAAAACTCTCCAAACGAAAGAATATACGTATGCCCAACATTGTAAAATTTCATTAAATAGTTTCACTTTCAGAAATGAGTACAAGGAAAAAAATTATCCTCGAGCAGATCATCAAATTTCGTAAAATGCTCTGGGATTAAATAAAATAAACTACTCATTTGCAGTTCTAATAATTATATAAACTGCCATTCAGCCAAAGCTAAGCACGTCTTATGAAAAAATAGTGTTGTAAATGTAGGGTTATAAGTAGTGCAAGTTTCAAAAACTCGGGTGTACTAAGAAATAAAGTTGTATCGCCTAGTACGACAAGTATTCTGAGTTTGAGAATGTAACGTTACGTCTGATTATCTGTTGAACAGTGGCAGCCCAGCATACAAAAATCTTTGTATGGAACTGTGCGCTTCACAGTTCCAGCGGGGTGGAGTTTGACTGTTGTGTGCATACACACATAGGAAGCTGCACGCGAGGCTGCAAGGAAGAGAGAGCACTGTTGCTCCTGCAGTGCTGACAGGTTGACTTTTGTGCTCATGCGCACAAAAAAATTCTGGAGAAGCACCTCCACTAATTTTGGCTACGAGCCGCCACTGCTGTTGAATAAAGTTTAATAAGTTTAATAACCATGATAGGCAAAGTTCTTTTGCGCCCTTGTGCCCCACCTGTCTACTCAAATTATGAATTTTCCCAATCTTTAAATAAGAATCGGAAAAGGTTCTTTTAATTTTATTCCTATTTAGCAAGTACATAATGTATAAAGCATGAAAACTAACCAAATATTGTATCCGTGTGTTCGAAATGTCTCTGTGGAAATTCTGTAACCAAGCATAAAATTTGCATATTTTTTTTTTCAACCAAACTTGCGGTCTGTGTTTACTACACATAACATACGTATCCAGATATAATGGTAGAACTTGAAGATTGCAGTATAGTACATGTATATAACCAGCACCATTCGCAATTTCAGTGAACGATTCGCTGTTTAATTACGTGGAGCTGTATTCAATGATAAATACCTGCCGAGATATTTAATGAAGCTATAAGTGCATACAACGAGACTAAGATAAAATGCTTGTCAAATTCTAAGACATGATATAGCACTTATTTTCTCTAGGTGTAATTAGGAAAATATCTATGACCAATTTACTTAACATGCATGCGTAGTGAAACTGTTTCAGTTTAAGAATTTATTTCACATACTATGGTTGCACGCGAAAATAGTTTTAAACAGTTTACTTTTAATGCTCGGTTAATCCCATTAAAAATTTAGTAGCACTACTTCTTGACAATAATGGTTTTCTTTCTGTATTTGTCGAGGTTTGCAATAGTGTAAAGTTCAATCAACAAATATGTTTATCAACCATGGACAGGTTATGCTAAAATCATAAAATATCGATTGACACAACTTTCGTATATAAATTTTTAAAAAAACTTAATTTAGTTTATTGTGTTTAGAGGGTACTTCTAAACCCCTTTATGTACATGAACATTGGTTATGTTGGTTATGTATCCACAACACACAACGTCAATACCACCACGGGCCAGTTGTGCTGAGTCACATAGCGCCAAATCTCATTTTCACATTGGTTATGTTTATGAATATGTAAAATATCGATCAAGGTATGTTTAATACTGACAAACAATCTCAATTTTAAATGCAAAATTGGCTTGAGAACATGTTATAGAGATTCTGATGTTTTTCCTATATATTTTTCAATTCAATTCAACTCAGAATCCCACAGTTTGCAAATAAATGCAACATCGTTAGATTGAATTTCTACTAAATCTAGAGATTCGTCAGGACGGCTACTCATCGTCATTCTAAAAGAAGGACCAATAGTAAGCATCCGTCTTGGCATGAAGCTCAGTCAAAGGGTTTGAGTGTTTTTGTGTACTCTTTTTGTGTACTTAGAGCATAAATGGTGATACGTACTTCACTGTAGTTACATTAAAGTAATTTATTTTCAAGTTTTCTTGGAACTTCCTTTAGTTTTTTGATAAGTTGGAATAATACACTGAATGACGAAATTATATATGGCAATATCGGTCATACACAATATAAAAGAAAAAATTGCTAAATATTATATTTGAATGAATGAGTTTATTGTTATTTTAAAATATTGTTGAAATATAAAGTAGTAATGGAAAATGCGAATGCAATGCATGTAACTGCCATAAATTGACCAAGTCTGGAAATACAGCAGATGGACATAAATGGTCATAAGAGTATATTCATATACTTGTATTGCATCATTTATGCATAAAAATGTCGCATATGTGCATAATTTCTGACCATTCCTCTATTCAATCGATTTATTTGTGCTATATTCTACCCGAGGCCACAAGTGTTAATATTGATGATTGATATACTACTCAGACTGTGTTAGCTACAGGATATTGTCATGAATCCCAAATTTTCTATTTGTTTAAATTAACGAAATACAAATCATAAGTGCTTTGAATCTACCCCACCTTTGCGTTAATATAGGTGTAACCATGGCATTACATGTGCTAATATACATGTATATTTTCATCATTCTTCTTTTAATTTTGGTTTGGATTACACTCGTATAGAAAACATGTGCTCCTTTGCTAATGAAACATTAAACTCCTGTAATACACGCTTTTATGTGCGGACACTTCTATTGTCAACGCTGGAGATCCTCTTTGTCCCCTCTCGCTAAATACTGATACACGAATGGAAGTACGAGTATAATTAAATTAAACATTAAGCATTGTACTTCAACATAAAATCCTACTTAACGTTCAACTGGTAGGAAAGACACTTGACCCGGAAAAGAATTCGGTCCACAGATGGTGTCTACATCAACTTTACTCTTCCAATCGATGAAAACTTCACATTCTCATTTACTGAGACCATAGATTATAAAAGGCAGTGTCGGAAATGGCGTCAAACACATGAACTCTTTGTTTTAAGGCGGTATACTGTACATGTACAAGTTTGTTGTGTATCGTTGAAGAGTGGATAAAATGGAAGTAACATTTTAAACAGTTTGAGCATGCCAACGTCTTTATACATACCTTAACTTTAATGATGGGAAGGGACGAACCCCGCATGCGCACCCATTACGTTCAGTTATCTCATTGGGTAGTTCAATGCGTCATTCCTCCCTTCCCGCCATTAAAGTTAAGGCAGGTTGGCATGCTCAAACTGTCTATTCATTTATGGCGGTACCATTCCGACCTAAGATTCAAAAGCAATATTTGTTATTGAAGCTGATATACCTTTCACTTTCATTAAACGCCATAAATGGGTAAATATTTTTCAGATATATATGTAAAATATCAATTATGGGCATATATGGGACATAATAGGGCATGTATGGCCCTATTTAACTGTTTCGCTATGGATATGCCTTGAAAAACGCACTGGACCAACGTTATCCCACTTAATGGAGTCTCACAAATTGATATATGAATCTCACTGTACTGTTAATTAGAGAGTAAAAAGGATGCCATATTCTGAAAGAGGAGGGTTGATTCTATCTGACCTGATGAGTTTCAGATTTTACATAATTCCAAACAAAACACAAAAAGCAGGACCAAAGTTTCCACTTTTTATGGTATTGTATAGAAAATGGTGTTGCAGCCTTCTAGAACAGCTGAAATGTCACAGGAATACTATGCCTATGCCATTCCTATAACATTTCAGACACACGAAGGCCAAACTCACCTTTTTGGTAGTATGAACCGATGCACATGATTTTCCTTTTGTGTTCAAAGGGTTTTTGTAAACAAAAAATACAGCGCACATAATATGTGCCGTACATAGAGGCTTACGTCTATTCCCGATGGTTCGCATGCACTTTGTATAACCTGTCATCACCATTGATGGAATTTCTTATTACCTACATGTAGTCCTTCAAGAAATTGCATCAACTCGCATTTGAGAATGTGGCAAAAAGCTATTTGCCCAACATTACGTAAATGGAGTGTCCAGCAGCCATTTTTCGCCGGTGGCAATAGGTGTACTTCATATATTAAGTTTGCTGGATCCACCGTAATATTACTAACATTCTGTAACGATGCAATTGGCCTACTTTAGCTACAGACATAAATGTACCTTGCATGCACTTGTGTGGTTGGTATATAGCATATTCGATTAAGTTTCCTTTGTCTGGTCTCCTCGGTGCTGGCATCTTTAATTAAAATGATGCACTGTACTGTATTGGGTAATGTGTTCTGGGAGCTTTGTGATAACGTGAAATATTTACTTTGACGCTTTGTGAGATTCATTGCGCATTCTGTTTGGAGAAATACATCATTTTTTTCTACATTTCCCCAGCTCGTAAATAAAGTTTACAACTGTTTGCAGTTGTCATGCAAATATTTGGCCTATAAACTCTGTCATGCGTCTCCAATAATTTCAACATTTAAAATGAGAACTACCAACTTGTGAATACAGTTCTAAACATGTTCATGACACCATTGTGCAGAGTCATTTAAAATTTCAGCTTTTATTACATATTGCCTATATATATTCATGTTAAACAACATGCATGGCATTTTAATGCACACGTTATATTCTACTGTAAAACTTACCCAATTTGTGTTAAGCCTATGTTAATAGAAAAATACATGGCCTACTTCTTTTAGGACCTTTTGTTGAAATAGGATTTGTCAATATTTTTTATTACACCTCATTCATACTGCATAATAAGCTGTTGCAATATTTTAGAAATTTATTTTATTACGACCATACGTTTCTCACATTTATTCATTATATAAATTAATTTAAAATTTATTTCCTTAAGCAATGGATATAAGCACTCAAATAAGGAAATCAACCTGTAGAATTCGTGTTTCAAAATATTGTAACAAATTGCAGGTTTAATTTTCACAAAATTTGCCTTTGGCATAGCAATCTATATAAAATGTCCGAATATATGCTACGAAAACACTGTCTGTTTGCAGCATAGCATAGCTAATTAGCACTAATTAAATTAAGTGTTTTTAGACAGTTTGTTAAATGCGACATCAGTAGAGTAATTTTCCTTTATCATAAATGTACATAAGTCAGCACCTGAAGTTAATCTGTCTGTATTGATTACCATTATCGATATCCTCGTCTGCAATGTCAATTATCTATACAAGTATACATTTCTAATATACTATTTATCAAGATGCTAAAATATGCCGTTGTTGAGAATTTTTTGGTTCTGCTTCCTCTTTAAAATGTCAGTGCATGGTGGAAAATCCACAAACATGGCAGCAGATGGTGATGACATAATTTAAAGATTTATTAGATTTTTGTTATGCTTATACTCTTACATGCTTAGTGGACCGTGTAAAGCTATCAAAGTTGTGAGGATGATAATGCTGTCAATTATTTTTGAGAATCTCCGGTGACTTTAGTTAAGATTAACTTTAAGTATCAATAGAGAGTTTGAGCCAGCCAACGCTTTAACGTTAACCTTAACGTTAACGACATGAAGGGACGAGCCACGGACTGAACTACCCAATGAACTAAATGAATGTCATGAGTGCGCATAACGTTCAGTTAGTTCATTGGGTAGTTCAGTAGCCTTATGGTTAACGTTTAGGTTAACGTCAAAGGCGTTGGCTGGCTCAAACTCTCTATTAACGCAGAAACCACAGCGTCTTTATTTACTCATCGGGTTACACACATGCTCCTTAAAAAGTTAAGGAAATATTTTCTTTTTCTGTTTGTTGTAATGAGCGTGCATAAGGTTAATGATAAATTATAAATAAATGATAAATATTGATAAATTCGAAAAAAAATGTGTAATTGAACTAAGCAGGTTAAAATAATTCTTTTCAGATTTGCTTTTAATATACAATTATTTCTTAGGCAATATTAGTGGTAATCTTATATAGTAGTTGTGGGTGGATCCCCTTTGTATCTCGTTAGCAAATATTTGTAGACTCTGCATTCATTCAGAATGATGTGCTTTCACTCTGAGATAGGTTTTAGTGGAGTTTTGAAGCTATTTCGAACAATTCAGATCCGAGCAAGGATTTTCAATTAATGGCAGTAAAATGCCTCAACTTCTACCGATTAAAAACAAATTAGCCTAGGGCAGATCCAGCTAATTGCAGAGGTTTTTGACTTTTACCGAAACGTATGCGTAGGATGGTATTTGATCGAAGAATACCTTACCTTTCTATGCAGACGGAAACTAAAGTCATGACGGAAGTGTACAGCGCTGTCACTTGGAGGAATCTAAGTGTCCTGCAGAGGGACACTCCTAATTGCCATCCGCTGTTCATCATAAACTGCACAATATCCGGCACGCAAACTACCATGATGACAAAGTCACTGATGGCCAGGTTCATGATGAGCAAGTTGGTGACGGATGAGCGCATGCGCTTATCACTCAACACCACATATATCACCAGAAAGTTGCCTACAATTCCCACGATGCCAATGATGAAGAATAAAGAAGAGAGCAAGACTATTGTGGGTATTGTGGCTGCCATCAATTGCCCACTGCTCACAGAAACTTCGGGATGGGCACTGGCGTTTGGAGTCCTCATGGTTATACCTGAAGTCTGAGTGTAAAGGGGAAACGGCACAGCCCCTGTGGACTCGGAGAGTACTTCGAAAGAAGCCAGTCTGAAAGTAGAGAAGATGTCATTAGGTCGAGAATATTGTTTTTATGACGTCTGTCAGCAAACTTGCCGTTAGCCAATTTAACTGGAAATTGTGGAAGTTGTTTTTGTGGAGCAATTTTCTTATTTTGATTGCAGAATGCAATCTTCTCTAGAGAAATGATTTCGCAGACTCCACGTACTTGTATTAGGTTGCAAAGTTTTGTTGTATCAAATTAAATCTAAACACAATTCCTATCATGTTGAGTCGAATGGTTCGATGTTTTTGTTAGTGATATTTCACTTAATTATAGATACAGCAGTATAAAACTAATTTAAATTTGGAGGTTGAAGAATAACTCGTTTATTTCGTTTTTTAGAATATTTTGTTAAATTTCCCTAAAATATTGAAAAAGCTTTTTTTATAGAAAATAAAACTCACAAGTACCTATGAAAATAATTAAAATTGTACCAATGTGAAGACCCTTTTTAATTACCCTGTATTTAATCACAGTTATGATGTTTAGTGATACATTTCAATTTGAAGGACCTGCAAAATTTTAGTTTATGCAAAATTTTGAAAATAAAAAGACTTTAGCAAAATACATTAATGCCATAGCAACATGTAGATAATTCGCATTTTGTTTACATAGTAAGTTGAAATAAAATTCCTATATTACAATATGTGCTATTATGTCATCATATTCAATTTTCCCTAAAATATGCATGGAAGCTTACTAGAACTTCTTCATATAGTCTGGATTTCAATATTATTTTAAAATCTGTATTTTAAAAATTAAGGGAAGGACAAATATAATTTTGTATTATAGGTTCACTAATTCTAAAAAGTGTACAAGTGAACTTGCACAAAGTAAAAATTTGGGAAGAATACATATATATTATCCTGAACGATCTGACATTTCCTGTATCGACTGTTCCTGAACGTTTTGAGGTATTACAAATTGAAAATCTATTCAAGTGCAGCGCTTTTGAATTTAATTAATCCCTATCTAGTCATTAAGCTGTGCTCAGCATATGAATTTTCAATTCGAGCATTTTTTTGGTTTATGTTTAAAAAAATTTCCCCGATTTTCTATTGAGGTATTAACATGAGTTTTCAATTACCTCAATTTCGACTATCGTATGTTGGTTTATGTTATTTGGTATTTTGTAAGCACTTTTGCTAAATATGTATTTTACAGAGGAGATTTTATTTCCATTCACCGTTAATGTCAATGGTTCATGCGGTATATGTACATTATACCTTCATTCATGTAGACCGGCAGCTTGTGGTGCACTATATATGACATTACATGCTTTTATTTAGTTTTGCAATTCTCTTAAAATGCAGTTTTCGAAACTTGATGGCATTTAAATTAATCCTATCAGATGATGCATTTCATTTTAGTCGCCTACTCTCTTTTGCAGCTGTTTGTGCTACATTGAAGTTTAATCAGATTAATGGAAAATTTCGTCCAACCAATTCTGAAAATAGTTTCAAAAGACTGCCCCATACTTCGTCTGAGGCTTCTGGGCATGCGTATTTCGACGTTATCAGAAATTGCCTGAAGGGCTTTTTAGATACTAAAGCAAGTTTATTACTTGATGGAAATTAATTATTCATTGCTGATTTACATTAATGCATGAATGGCGCAATTAGCTGAGGGGGAGGCAATATTTATAAAATGCTGTTATAAAAATGTTGGTCGAAATTGCTAATAAAAGACGCCACATTGTTGGCATCAATGTATGCACACACGCCATGAAGCCTTGTAGACAATTTGTTTACGAAATTGTATTATTATTGACGCTACACTTTACTGTTTTCGACAAAAAAGGCCGGTTAACCTACCTGGAACTGTCAAAAATTGATATCAGAAAAATTAGGCTCAGCTCACTTTATATCCTAATTAGCTGTCTTGATTGTCAACTCAAATTCCTCAATACAGAAATGCGATAAAAGGGTAACGTGCTATAATCATTTTATCACCGTGCATTGTCAGTTGCATTATGCTTGAGTGCTTGTGAAGCTTCCGGAAGGAGTTAAAGAAACCGGAAAGCAAATGCCTAGCGAGATCTTAGGATGCAGAAGCGTTGTTGCTAAGCTGACATTCAATATAACCTGCTTATAAACTTGTATTGTCCATTCATCCATTTTACAGAAAATGGTTGTCGTTATCGACGAAATGGTTTTGCATAACCGAACATTTATGTAATGATTTGTATAGCTTTTGATCTTATGTGACATGACAATGCTTTTTTATCAACTGCTAAGTAAATAACTTTATAATAAAATACTCATACAGTATGCAGGGTGGACCAGAATTCCTAGCCACAGCATTTTTTTTCTTAAATGCTATAGTTATGAAAATTCTGTTATTGCAGTAAATTAGGAAGTCATATGTGTGCTCTATCCGCTGATGTTGTTAGATTTTAACGACGACCATTTGTTCACGGAAATCCACATGGTAACTTTTGACCCGTAACACTTAGAACAAAATGTCAAATTAGGAAAAGGAAGATAACTCGTTTGTTCGTATGAAATCAACTATATTCGTTTTCATCTGAAATTAATTAAAGTTGTTAGAATGTTTTTAAGAACTGAGGGAAATTCTAATGGTAGCTGCGCTGCAGCACAGAGCTGCACTGCAGTATAGCAACCTAATTGTAATGTAAACTAGCTTATTGTACCGAAATAAGCCTCATACGCCATTTCATTGGTCCTGAAACGATGTGCAATGTTATTTAACTTTTGGATTGTTACAAATGACAGACAGTAAACACGTTCCTTATATGTATGTACATACACAATGCACATTTAGGAATGTTAACTTTTCCCTTTAATAAAGTTTCCCTCTGAAGACGTTTTCCAGCTTAAAGAAAGCTTCATTAAAACAAAGATACTACTTGAGCAAGGTTGTGCAAGTTTTTGTTTTTTCCACCAGGGTATGGTACTCATTAAATAAGGGATCCTTGTGACTATTCAGTACTTTACTTTTATTTCAACAGATTACTAGTCAATATAACACAATTAGAAATGTAATCCTTAGTTAGGAATACTTATGAATTCAGCGTATGTATGTATATCATTAATACTTTTGCTATCAAGGATAAACCTGACAACATGATAAATCCACAGATAAGAAGCAAATACCATTGGGAATGCTGTTCGGATGAGTGATTGCAAATGTTCGAAAACAATGGTTTGCATCATGCAATGTGTGCTTACAATGGTTGGTTAGCAATGTGTAGCCATTATATACAAGGATTTAAGTCTTTTATTGTTAGTTAAGGAAAACCATTGATTAATCCGAATGTTTGACATTTACTGAAATGGATGGAGAATGTTTACGACGTTCAATTGGCTGCGCCCTTTGATAAAAAATGGTTGAACGACCTATACGGACAAATCCAATGATGTATTTTTTTTGTCTGGACAGATTCCGAAACGTAAATGACATAGTTTTTTGTGTTTCGAATGAAGTAGTAACAGAATTAATCAATAGGCTAGATTACAAATGAAAGCAGCTATAATGCAGCATTCTGCGAAATAATCCGTTGATGCAATACATACCACGATTCAGTGTACTTAGCCACATGTATTTCCGAGACGTTTTCTAATAGAACGCTTGATCCTTTTTAAAATAATGAATGAACCATTTGAAACATACAATGTAGAATTACACGTACTTGAACAAATATTTATTCAGCAGTATATATCTGTAGTACATTATATTACGTATATTCGTTATTTTATATGATTAATTTATTCTAATCTGATACTTCCGACTACCGATTACTATGTTTTTTTAAACGCATTTTCACAAATAGGAATACATTTTAAAAACTGTATCAAACTATATCTGCAGCAGGGTAAATTTTAAAATTTAGAATCGCAAAATTGCTTATACCAAAAAGGTAAATTTGCTTAGCATTAAATGCTATTTTCAGTTTTGGTTTGGATTTTTTATTTCATCCCATATGTGTAGGGATTACAACTAACGAAAGTTGAATTTACAAAAGTTTGGTCCAATAAAACTTTTAAATAATTTACCCGTATTAGTTTATTGAAATTTGTAACCCAAATTCAGAAATAAATCTTTAAAAAATATGTTGTACTTCAATGACTTATTAAAATCTGATGTCTGATATAATCTTTTTTTACGATTTCTATCATCCAACAGGATAACCTATTTCAAGATGAAAATGCTAATTTAGAAATGAAAAGTAGAAAAATTCTTGTTTGAAATATGCATTACCGAAATATGTAACGTAATCTCTTTTAGTACAAGAAAGGAAATTGTTATTTTGTAAAACTTTGATTTCACAGAAGTTTACTATTATCTTGATTAAATAAAACGGAAGGAAAGTAATCTATTTTTCTACGGAAAACAAATGTTTCGTTCATTACAAAATTGGTCGAGGTTTTACCCAAAATAGACGAATTCTATGAATAAGCTAAGCATAAGTGTTTGTCAATTTCCACAGAATTTTGTCCCTTTCACTCTGTCAAATAGGTTGAAAAGACGACACAGTGTATTTTGTATGAGTTTACCAAAAGTAATTTCAACTAATATACCCATTATATATACTTCCGTTATATTTATTGATAAATATTGTGCACAGCAGGTGAAGTGTTAAGATGTATTCGATCGGCCGAACACAATATATTATATCTTTATTTGATATTTGCAAAAGCTCGGTTCACATCTCATGTTGATATTCCAAAACAATCTAGTAAAATAATTGCTCGAAATAAAATACTACGTTTTTTTGTTTCGGTTTATTAGGGCATGAACACGCAAAAATAGCTCTATAAATCCTATCGATTGTTTGGATATTATTAGGAAACAAAACATATGTTTGTAAAACGTGCATTCCTTGAATAACTAACCAAATTTCTCATTTTCGGAATGTTGCATTAGTAAGTTAGATTAAATTGTGCACTTGCTAGCATTAGGGTTTAAATGTGCATATCTGCAGCCCCAAAAATAGATTACCAATATATTATTTACTTGATAAAGAATACATTATGCATTTTATGTTTCATTTATTTTGTTGGTATTGACGGAAGGCTGAATTTACCCAAATTTAATCCAACTTTATGCAATTTTAATGAATGCTACTTACGTAAAATAATAATTGAATGAGCTTGATGCTGGTTAAGATTTATTTGTCATCGAAATAAAAACTCGTTGCAATAATTATACAACATAATTCACATGTCCACACATTACGTGTTCTGCAAACCATTTAATTACATGGAAATTATAAATCAATTCACACATAATCATCGGTTCTGTTATTCTACAATTTTCAATAATTAGTCGTCTCCTGTAGTTTCTTTATTAGCAGATAACGTGTAATTAGCAATATTTAGTTTTTAATGTTTATGATTAATTATGAAGGTAATTACCAAACTAATAACAAGTAACTCTCCATTATCTACCATTGTTTGTTTGCATAAGAGAAATATGAATTAATATCCATAATTTCAAAGTCTTCAGAGACTAATTTAAGTAAAACACGGTGCAATCTTATATTGTACCACTAATTGCGACATAATTATTTTGTCTAGCTAACACTGAAGTGCTTTTACTATTTGTGTCTACAACTAGGCATTAAGAGAATGTTTAGTAAATGCATCTATGTTCCATTTTAAAAATGTTAGAAATGTCAGAAAGAATGAGACATTAATTTTGTTCACGTTTACTTATCTTAAATGCAGCAATTTTACTTTGTCTTTCCATTAAATCCCTGTTTGACAGATGTGTGTGATTTGAAATATACGTTATGCGTATCTCAAATTAATAATGCCCGCATTTAATTAGCTTGTAGGGAGAGATGTTCTGAACTTGATGTAATGTGATTAGTTCTTAAGGGGATGTAAATTCCCTGAAAAGAAATTTAGAAATGCAATATTTACGTATATGTGACACAAATTACGAATGTTTCACCGGCTCTCTGATCATCGTTATTTTTGCTGTTAATCCGAAGTATCATTTTTGCCTGCAGGTAATATAAGTGCGATTTTCACGCAATGCTGCAAATATTAGTGTCATATACGTCAAAAACTGATTTTATAATCACCTCGTGGTATATTCCATATGCCAGTCAGTAATCAAATTAACTTTCCCAACCTCTACACAGTATCTTATCAGTTCAATCTTATCAATTGTTATATCATATTCTGTAAATACTACAGCATGCCATTCTTTGGAATGGATTTGAATAGTTGTCATGGTTCCTTCTCTTAAGTGGATTGATGGTGATATTGAAATTTATTTTTCTCAGTAAGTTCATTTAAAGATGATCACGTCATTTGTATTTTGATGAACACTGACATATACGTATATCGCGTCTTAATAAACTCATATAAGTTGCTCAACATCCAAGCTGGTCATTTCAATTTCTTGAATGCCTCTTCAATGCGTATCATTTTGTCCTTTCAAAAATGTTTTTATATAGAAATGAATGCTCAACAATTTCTTGAAACTAATTGACTTCTATAATTTTCCACATGATTTTTGTAATTTAGATTTGCAGTGAAATTATTTGTACTTTGCCATCTATTAGAACGGTTATTACACACGCAAATCGTAATCCGCCCTTGATGTATCTAGTTTCAGTTCACCTAAATAATTGGCTGCTAACCTCTATTCAAATGCCTCACTAATTTATTATAAATACTATAATTTGTTCAATGGTTGATAAGAAAAAGTTATGCATGAAGTTGCATCAATTCTAATTTGAAAATAACGCAACGATTCATTTATTTGGAAGCTCTTTCAAGAGAGAAAAAACTGCTATAAATAACTATATCTACAGGGTGACGCATATTGTATCAGTTGGCAGTTCTGTCAGACTGTACATAAACATGCCACTATACACAGTAGTACCGGTGTTGGGACGTAATTGACTACATTAAATGAATTTGAGTAACGAGGAAAAGAGTACTGAGTACAAAGAGTAATTGAAGTAGCAAATTTACTCAATAGGTATGAGTACAAAAGTAATTGAATGCAACTGTACTCAATAGGTATGAGTACAAAAGTAATTGAATACAACTGTACTCAAAACGTATAAGTACAATGCTAGATTATAAAAATGTACTCACAATGGTGTATTACAAATGACCTCGGTAATTAACGCGATCGAAAATTATGAGTACCAATGTAAATGAGTATGAATAGAAATATTTTAAGTCAATAATTGACTACATAGAATACTTTTGAGCAAATTAACACGAGGATCATCCTAATTTTTGTTGTTTTTGAATGCACAGTTCTTTTTTTTCCTTTAACTATTAACATTTTGAATAAATTAAGTTCCCAAAACAATACTTTTACAATCTGCCATACTCATATCCATGAGTACAATTTGTCTAAGTCTAGTTACGATACTACTCATACTCAATTTGTATAATTACTAATTACTTGCATGTGCTCTACTCATTGTGGAGTACAATTCCAATATACTCGTAATCAGCAATCTTGCTCATGAGTACAATTTGCCAAGTCTGATTACTCATTTCATATGACTACTACAAGTACTCTACTCATAATATGGAGTATCATGATTCCACTGCAATCGTAATCAGTACTCCTACTCATGAGTACAACTTGTCTCAAGTATGCGCAGTATTCTCTCATGTGCATAGGCTCGCAATTAGTTTGCCACTAACCGTTATTACACAATACAAAATTTTAATCATCATAAATAAGAATTATAGATGTGGATTTTAAAAATAATATTGGTGGAGGTCCGGATTTTTTACTTATCTATACTGTTTGCACATGTAAAATATCTTCATATGGTACTTACAGGGCATTTCAAGAAGCATTATTATAAGTTTTTAATCATTGAATGTTCATTGGCTTCAATGGTATTACCAGACATATACTTTAAATTTATGTAAATTAAATTCATGCATTTCAAACAATAGTTCTTTAGTGGTTTTCTGCGGCAGCTTTCACGTATATACATGTAATTGATAGCCACTCATTATTGATGGAGGCAAATGGTGTATTTACTTAATTATTCAAAATATAACAAGCAGATTTATTTAAGTTCAGAACTTTGAATAAATTCTTTGAATTTCTCATTTGTCATCTACCAACGCATGCATTTATTTTCCCAAGGTCTGAATTAAAACGTCTTTGTTTGAATAGCTAATGCACGGCCCATTGATGATAAAAAATGTTACAAGCCGCAAGAAATAATAACTTGAAATTATAAATGAACAATTAAGCAAGCATCGTGTTAAAAATTCTACTTAAATGAGACTGTCGCTTAATACGATTACAGCGGGGAAAAAACTGTTCATTTATTTCGAAATTCCTTTGTCGTCAGTTTCTTTTGTTTTAATTATGCACAATATTGTTCTTGTCAGCACAAATGGAAAGCCTAGCCATTAGTTCTAAGAGTAATTTCAACAGGGATTCGCCTAGCCAATTAGGCATCTATTATGTAGTTTTTCCACACAATTTTGCCCCTTATATAGCGTGTACTAATTCTCATTCATTTTAATATGCCTGAGAATGCGTTTCTTGGATGATGTAACTGCCTTGCAGAACCATAAAATGAGCTTTTGGTTCGAATAAATAATTGGCTAAGTAAGGATCCATGTGGGGATTATGCCAGAATAAATAAATGGAAGTTGTGATCAGCTTATACGTCTCAATATGTTTCTCGAAATTTTCATTACGGTATAAAATCCCTAAATGATATTAGTTCGTCGTGTGGGAGTTTCCTAGAACATTTAGGATTATCCTACATTACATATATGAGAATCAGCCTTTGTTCCGTAAGGAATTTGTAATTACTGTAATTTTAAAATCTTTCACATTTGGCTTCACAAGCTAAGTAGTTTGCATAATATCATTTACTTTAAGTCAAGAATCGGAAATATTAAAAAACAGCAGGGAATTCAAAATTCGTTACTATAAAGTACGTACATGTGCAAAATAATTGATTGACCTGAAATAGGTTGAAAACATTTGTTGATTGTTTTCTACCCAACACATGAACATATCCGTTTTCTTATTCAAAACAGTTTAAAACTGTATTTCCATATTTCAAATATGTATAAAAATTATAAGCGCAATGAAACATGAAAAGTAGCCATGTTCTCTTTATGTGAATTGTTATACAAAAGTGAGGAACAAAATCTGTTTCCGTGTTATTTTCTTTGTTTGTGTAGGGCTTCACACATTAACATTTTACAGAAAACGAACGAAGTTTTTAAAATGTCAATTTTGCATCGAAATTCGAAATATTTGCTTTTGAAGTTTGGTAGTCCCTTAAGAGCAGTGGCTCCATTAGGTAAACATTAAAATTGGTTTTAATATCGGCGTGATGATCTCGTTCAACAAACATTTAATTTGCACGCTTTCTAATCCAATAGTTCACTAAATTTTGATGCTTGTATTTCCCAGTGGGGAATATCCTGAAGGCGTCCCTTTTTAGAGCACCACGCCACCTAGTGTTTAAAAATTTCGTTAAGTCGTGTCACACACCAAACGCTCTTCAGGAAATTTGCTCTTCATTTCCAAACACATAAACAAGCCAGTAATGCACTTAAAATCGATTTGAGAAGACTTTTTTGCAGTACATTGGCACTTAATGTGACCAGCTGTTTGCCGGATGTGTCAACTTGGATTGAATTACGTTTACAATCTACACTGCACGTTTAAATTGAGAGTACTTTGGGCTTTGCAAGGTTCTTTATTCCATCCTTATTTTGAAGTGTTGATTAAATTGGTTTTCCCATTTGCGCCCTCATACATCTCAGTGTTGGTTGACCAAGTGCATGCATGTTAACGATTTCATGTATTCTAAGGAGATTTAAAGAAATGTTTAACATTACTATGGGATCTAATAGCAGCGGCTTTCCTTGATGTAGGCTCTTTAAAATTCTCTGGAGGTAGCAATGATTTTTCAAATCTGTATCCTGATTATTTCGGTAAAACGCTTCCAAGCGATTGACCACAGTCGCTACGAAGCGTTCATAATGAACACTTCCGCTTTGAGTGTGCACGAAAATCATGTATTCCAAACTTGTTGCCCATGTTTGTGTTGCTTCCTATAATTCGCTCCATTTAACTCAATGAGGATATCAAACCAGGTGGAAAAGCTATATGTGCAGATGTATGGGCCATACGTAGCCATGTATGGACCATATCTCGCAAATGATGGGTCAAATACATTGTATATGGGTCATGATGTTCCAAGTATGTACCTAATTAGCAATGAATCAATGAGCCATGTTGTAAATACTGTATATGGGTCACATAAAATTGCAATGGTCTAAATATAGTCAAGTTTTTACCATATACATAATACAACAATAAAGGTATTATATTCTGCGATGTATGGACATGACCTTAGTGGAAATCTCATGCGGTCTCAGGAAAAAATAACAAAACTAATAGGATTAATAAGACAAAAATGAGATTTTATTCTTTGGGATAAGTCTAATAATAATAAGATTTTATGATTCCATTGCCTTGATATTCAATAATAAATGGATGTTCCATAATCGCCTTAACAATGGGTCTCATCTCATATATGAAATGTTTCACTTGTACAAAGGCCCATATACCCACCATGGAGCACTGTACCGGAACAATTATTACATGTATATAAACCCTAGGCAATGTATAAATTTTCTAAATCAGTTGTTCTTTACCGTTGGATTTATTTAGGAAATATACTGTACCAAAAGATTTTCGAGCTTGCATGTGGTATGGAAAAAGTTGCCGCACTTTTTAATATTTCAGCAATACACCCCCTCGTGATGTCTGTGTTTTTTACATTGCAATCGCCATGCAATATTAAAGTATCATACTCACCAAGGGGTGTTGAACCTTTATAAGGCTAATTCGATTTATATTAGCATCTAAAAACACTTTTTTTCAAAACAGCTTGAAATAGAAATTTGAACTTTTACATATTTTTTTTTCTGCTTTTGTACAAGACGTAGCTATATGCTGGAAGTTTGTCACCCTCCATACATGTGCCTTATCAAATATTCATTTCCTCCTGCAAATTAAACCTTGCAAGAGCCTGCAGTTATTCTGAAAAAACCTATGCTCATTTGCCAATATAGAAGAACTTGGCACTTCTCTATAACCTAATGATAAATTTCATTTGCAACCACTCGGGTGCATGAATTTCATCTTGACATGATCCTCATTTTTTGTAAAAGAGATTGAATACACTTTATGCATTTTACCTTAATGCAGCGGAAAACGCGATGTGAGCCACTAAAGTAGTCGTGCTTTAACGATTCAAAAACGGAATAAATTAGTAAGTCTTTAATTCAGAAAAATGCACGCTGGCTGATCATCCCCATACTTGAATGAGACTTCATTAAACTGATTGAATGGAGCCACTCACCAAATGCACCATACATTCTAAAAGATAGCATGTTCCTCTTAACCGGTAAAAATCATTGGTTGCCTCTGGTGACCAACTTTGTCATTGGCAGCCGAGCAACAACTTAACCTAACCAGCCTCTTGTCATCCAGTCTACTCACTGTCTGCGGCTTTACTGCATTATAGTCAGGTTAGCATGGATTGCCATTACCAGGGAGATTTGACATGCTCAACGTTGCTTTTTCGTGGTTTACTAACTTTAAATCGCTTTCGGTTGATTTCATATGTGGGTTGATTGAATAAAAATACCCCATGGATGGAAAAGTCAATGTATTCAATGAGAGGAAGGATATCCACTGGGGCTATTGAGCAGATTTATTGAGTTCTTCTAATTATTTATAAGTTTCTCAAATAGAACATTCAACAATTAAAAATAACGCAGAAAACTGTCATGTAGGTGTTACATACAATATACACACGTTGCTAAATACTTTATTATTTAATATTTATCTAGTCATAGTCGAATTTAACAAAATTAATTATTAATATAAAAAATGTTTACAGAAACTCATCTATATGTTACACAAAACACAAAATTTGTACACGGTGCTGTCGGTATGAGCTACTAGTAAATGTTTTATTATATAATATTTATCTAGTCGTTGTTATTATACCTGTCAAATTTTGCAAAATTAATTATTAATATGAAGAATGATTTTAGCTAGCCTACTACTAGTACATGTTCACCACATTTCAGTGGCATATGCTAAAATACAACATTCAGACGCTTTAGAACAGTTTTAAGACTAGTATTGCCTTTATAGGATAATATTTTTAATTTAATATTTTTGTCAGTTATTTTACCAGTCTCAAAATTAACTTAACCATGATATGTAATCTAAATATGTTTTATTAGAATCTAAATTTCGTTAGCTTTTTTACAAAATTGTTGGGAGCACATGTAATGTATTTGATTTTTTAAATTTTCTATTAACTCATCTTACTGTAACACGTTTTAACACGAAATATCAACGTAGACTGAAATTAGCTTACTTATTTGTTAAAAACACGTCATGACCGTTCTTTGTTTGGAACCTCTATGGATGTATATTACACAAGTTTGTATGCAATACAAAATTTACGAATACAAGAAAAGCTCTAAGTATAGTAACTGGGAATAAAGTGGTTTATTATGTTTTTAGGTGTCTCGAATTTCGACTGTCTGCTTACGTTATTTATAACAATCGGTTTTCGCTGACGCATTACATTTTATTTTCAATAGATCAAACAGAATGAAGGCTATCTGATTTAGCTTTCAAATCCGTGCTGCATCATACTGAATACCGACGCGTTGTTGGCATAGGCTTTATCAAGATAAGTCTTCAGTCTTGATAAATGTTTAATAAATGCCAAATTTATTTTGAAACTAAAGAATTATTCAAGAATTTTTGACGAGTCTTTTTGACGATAATGGTACTTGCTGGCTAATGGATGATGGTACCTTTGTTTTATTCCATAATACACATCCAAAATGAAGTTTAAGTACTGTCGTATGCTAACGCAAAGTATCCTCAAGCGATTGAATATATGTCAAAAGGTAAGATCGAGTTGGTATCCAAGACGTATAAGCTGCGTCTAGTGCTGATTAAAGTAAAAAAGTAATGGTAAAAATAATGAAAGTAAAGTACGCCAAAAAAAGATATTAAAACATTTTTTTTTTATTTCTTCATCCTTTATTTCATCATTATTTCGATTTCCATTATCTAAAAATGTTTGTGTAGACAAGCATTGTGCAGACAAAATTCGCAGTGACGGCTCGCGTATAGGCACTGTGAAACTGCAGCACCCCCTATTTCCACTTCATATTACCGATAAAATTTAATATGAGTCCTTTTTTCTTTATTTCTTTAAACTTGTATTATATATAACTAGTAGCCATCCCCCACTAGGGGACCCCCAGCTTATACAAAAATCTTTGTATGGAACTGTGCGCTTCACAGTTCCAGCGGCATAGATTTTGACTGTTGTGCGCATGCGCACATAGGAAGCGACACGCGAGGCTGCAAGGGAAAGAGAGAGCGCTGTAGCTCCCGCAATGCCGAAGCAACAATTTACACAAATTTAAAACAAAGGCTAAAAAATTCCTGGCGCAGCCCCTCTACTAATTTTAGCTACGAGCCGTCACTGAAAATTGGTTGCAATTATTTAATTTCACGCATTTGAAATTCACAGTATAAAAGCCAACCGTTTAAAGATGCTTTTACTGTACGATATATTTGTTATATAATGCTCGTTTCACCATTGGGAATAGAGATCAAAAGTCACATTGTCTGGCAATAAAGTCAACAATTTTAATTTTTTTGATTTGTTTTTGACTGAGTTTTAAATTTGAATATATATAATTTTTTTAGTTGGTCCTGTAGGACATGGAATATCATGTATCGATTTTATGCTATGCTTTACGATTGGAATAAACATATTTAATGCAAGGAAGGAGAAGTATAGAGAGAGGATTAAGTTGATCAAAACAGGTTACTGCACAATCTAAAAGCGATTTATGATTGATTAAACATTTGGCTGGGGATGAAAAAGAGCGACCTGGAAATGTTACCTGGGAATAGATAGCTTATGCAATCAGTTTGTTACTATGTAAGCACATCATTAAACTGAGTTTTATATGCATATGCTTGTTTATCTGAACAAAGAATTGGCAACTGTTCAAGCATATTAACATTCTAGATCTATAATTAAGATCAACGCTTTAATTATGTTGTTTTCAAGCACAGAGGTTTTTTTTAAGTAACATCAATGGAAACCATATTATTTTCTATAATTAAAAACCGCCAATAAAAATTTAAACTAGTTTCAAAGGCCTTCTTATAAATTTCATCGATTTATTTAGGGTTTCTTTTTATCAGACATTCTTAGGTAAAGAGTTTAGCGTTGGATTACATAAAAAAAGTTATTAATAATACTCCGAAACCGTATTAACGAGTATCAAACTGATTTTTTTCGTATAAACGTTCAACACGTACAGTAAAATTGGCGCTTATATGTGATATATACCACTTTTGAAAATGTAAAATATCATATACATGTGTTTTCATAAGGAAAAAAACTATTTATAAGCCTAAACGATATTTTATGGGGAATATTTTTCTTTATTATTGGCTCTACTGAAGTTGGAATTCTAAACATTTCAGCTAGCGACATTTATAATTCTGCGATAAAAAATCTAAATTCCAAGTATTCCGAAGCTGGACACAAACACGCAATGATTTGTAACTCAAAGTGAAATACGAGTCAGCACAACAACTGCATATTCAGTAGATAGCCACCTAATAAATGTGAAGTAGCAATTGTGGAAAGCTTCAGGAATTCAGAGTTATGTCCCTGCATCAAAAATGCAACAGAAACTACTCTACTTTTGAAAAATGAAGATAAACTTATCATGAAAGAATATTTTATGTAAATAGTTTTTCCAAAGCAAACGCGACTAAGTTGCAAGATAGAATTGTGAATTTGTCAAATGTTTATCGATTTTCATGAAGTTTTTATCACTATTCTTGCATTTTGCAAAGGTTATAATGAAATAATAAGTCAGCGTTGTAAAGAATTCCATTTTGAGAAAACCTAAACGTGAATTTTTCAAAAAGTGTTTTTTAGAAAATAATCAGAATTCATAAAATATAGCCCTGCTCAAATTTGGAAATATATAAGTTTGTAGTGCATATATGTCAAAAGCAATAAACTGAATTATTCATACCAATCCTCTCTACAGTTTCTCCGATTCGTTCCACAAACTTTTAAAACTGCAGGATTTTAACTTTGGAATACATGTTCATTGAAATTCATGAATTCCCTTTGGAAACATATCGCGAATATATGAATCCGCGCGCTTTGATTCTCCCAAGCTTCATCGCATTCTTTAAATTTTGCAGTTTCTGAATGGAAACCTAACTAACAACATTAATAACTCCTGGATATAAAATTTGTGTATATTTACAATAACTTCATTCGACAATTAATAGAAATTCATTTGTTCTATTAACAACAAACAATCATTTAATAGACTTAAATTAAAACGAATGATCTATGTATATGGTCCACATTAAAGCAGTACTATTCAAAGTACTATTCGAAGTAAATAGTATACTTTCCATACCATCATTCTTACCACATCAACTCACTTCCCCAAATAAATTTATCCTCATTGCTAAGTTGTGTATTTTCAATAAAATCATTCACCAAATAATATAAATTTGTTTGTTTACACAGCGAAAAACATTCGATGAACTTTAAATTTCTAATAAAGGTATCTTTATTTCATTTCCCTTCAATTTTTTTTCTCAAAAATAATCATTTTATTAAAATTTTTAAAAATCCAAAATAAATTCCAAATTAAAGCAGTTCTATTCTACTGTAGTTGGTAATTACAAGTAAATAGTTATTTCTTAGCCATCATTCGTACAAGATAAACTCGCCCCAAACTAATTTATCCTCATGTAATTAATACAAAAAACCGTTGAGATAAACTTGTTAGCTTTATCAAATAAATCTACAGGAGCTGTTTATGTTCCAGCGTTTCGTAAGAGATACATAGCAATTAACAATAAAAAATACCTGTTGTCATTCTTACCTGATGGATGTTTAGTGCAGGCTTTCAAGCCAGCAACTTAGGATGTTTTTTTTTCAACTTTGGTAACTCAAAAGAGGTTATCCTCTCACATCATTCCACATCACAAAATCGACGAAGAAGTAAACCGTTGCCTGAGGTTTCTGTTATTCTGATCGGTTAAAGTTTGGAGATATAGGAATCGACTACAGTTGGGAACAAAGAGCGCGGTTACTCCACCTCACGGAATAGGAAGGAATGAACTTGCATTGATGGAAAATGTGAGTTTTCAGACAGTGCGTCGGCCTTGCAAAGTCGCAAGGTGGCATCAGTGACTGTGCTCGATGTTCATTCGTCCAAATATTTTACCATCGAATGGGGAGATAGACGTGCTTTTTCTCCCCCATATCCTCACATGGCTTATTTTGCTAATACCGCTGAATTAACGTAAACGTGTTCTCTTATAATTCGTTTCAAGCATATGATTACTTTGGGGGAAGGACAATATCGTATTTTCTCGTGTATTACCTCCTTCCACAACTTTTTAAGTCATTTTTAATTTTTTGGGGGAAAAAATTAAAGATGCTTACTAAGTGATGATAAATTCATGATCCTCGTGATACATGATCCATGATTCTCGATGAAATCACATCGCATAAGACAGCCCCGAAATGTGTGCCAAATTTGATGTAGCACTAGCACCGATTATCGGTATTACGCAATATACACATCTAGCAAATCTGTTGAAGTTTGTGTTATAATTTGAATCTTGAAATGTTTAAAATATTATGCCGTGAAACATGCATGGCTTATAATACACACAAATATTCATTTATTTAAGGTATACTATTGTAAATTTGAGTGCAGTGTTAGCATTATGTTTTGGGTAATAGCTCCCCTATATTTTGAAGGCTCAAAATTTTTATAGAATGGAGGGTAATTATGCTATCCACAAGGAAATAAGGTATCTGAACATGTATATATGGACCCATATAACCATGTACATTCATGCTTATTATTTATATGACACAAGACAAACCTTGGAATTTCTGGCCTTACATGAGTTTACGTACATATATATGGTTATATATATCCAGATGTACTTCATTTTTTACCTAGACATGTATAGAATTTATATACAGTAAATATACAGCCTATACAGTATATCTATACATAGCTTTTATATAGTCTCTTTTTTCACCCGGATATATATGAACTTATAATGCAATCTGTCATTTGAACATAAATTCTCACGTCAATACTGAAAGAAATATCACAAACATCATACAACAAAATTCTGCTAAGGAAAAATTCGGAGAAATTTTAACAAACATATAAGTTCAAAATATTTAATATTAAAACCATCAATTAGTATTGGAATTTAGCGACAGTCTTGGAGTAGGGTTTATTTCATTTCTAAGTACGGCCACGTATGGCTTTTTCCACTTCATATAATTGATAAATGGCCTCTGATGCAGACAACAAATGTGCGCGAGTTTCAGTGTGGTAGAAAAAATGTATAACTTTCCCTGTTTGTTTATAAATAAAATATATAATAGGCAAATAACAAAGGATACAACGTGATATTAACGACTTTTACTTCTTAATTATTTACGCATTAATCATTGAGGGCGAAGTAATTTATTTAAGTTGCTTTTTGCTAGACATATTCAGGAATACACTTGTACAACAAACGTTTGAGACAACCAATAACCGAATATTAGGATTATAAAGGGATTACATCCATTGCCATTTTTATTCCCTGTGTTTTCATTGTTATGAGTGAAAAAATAAGCTCTAGGCAATTGGAGTGTAGGTTTAACACATTTTATAGAACACGAAACGCATTGCTTTCTATTAATGCCTTCTGGTGCGCTAGATACAGTGGGCAATGTGATGATTTTTAACGCGAAAATATTTCATGATACTTTAAAGTAGCAATTTTTAACGTAAGTACATACTTTAGATCAAATTTGGGTCAACTTTACTTTCCTGAATTAAATATGTTTTCACTCATCCAATGTGGTTAAATATTTCAAGAGTGTATGCAATCAATTTGCTTCACGGGAATTTAGCTAATATTTCAAGTGAAAATAAAAATGTACAAGAACTCTGGGAATTGTTTTTATCAAGTTTTTAGGTCAGGTTTTAGGTCATAAGTCAGGTTTTCGGTAAAGGTACATTAATAGTGATATATATTTAACGAAATTGTCGCTTGAGTGTATATACATACATAATGTACAACTTTATTGTCAATCCCTCACACAGCAAAGTCACGTCAAGAATGTGTATAAATCGATGCATTGATGCGATCGCTCTAAATGCCATATCACTATAAATTCTAACTCAATATTGACTACAGCGCAAATAGCAACAGGCCGATAAGTTTTACAAACCGTATTGAAAAAATTATGTTTACATAGGGCCAAATGCAGTTATAGTGCGTATTACATGCGCAAATAATTTGATTTTCTGAAGAAAGCTTTTGGAATAGATTAATACAAATACAAAAATAAGTTTTTTTATAATAACAACATTAAAATTCATTGAAAAAATAAGATTATTTATAGCTATATTTTGATTATTTTGGGAAAGGGTTGAAAAGAAGCAATATAGAGAGACATCACCGAATACAGGTCTGTGTATACCTCATGCAAAAATAATAATGCGTGAATAAAGATATTAAAAATTTATCATTTGTAGCTCAGGTTTTTCAAAATATTCAATACAAGTCAACACATGCATATGTGACTAGACCAGGGTGGTCCATGTTTTAATACCAAAAAGGTCGCAAGAGTACTATGACACAGAACCGCAGGCCAAACATTTTAATTAATAATAAACCGATGTCAACATCGGTTTATACATTGAGATAGACCATAGACCATCTGAAAATTGTAAGGCTTCTATATGTTTTTTGTCTTGAATGTTTCCTTGATCGTTAGTGTCCTAGATGAAAAAATCAATAAACATTTCCTGTGAAAAGGAAAAATAGATATGCCACATGTAACCTATTTTTTTTAAATTCTTCTGCTGCAACATTAAAAACAACATTCATCCTTCCACATGATACTATGGTTATCAGAACGAATTCAACGTTGAAACAAATAATTTAACAAAAATTATCTACAATACTGTACATTTCCTTTTTAATGAAAATCTTTAAATATAAAAAAATAGTGAAAGGTTTCATATGGGTCCTACTTGCTGCTAGTTCCCCTCTTACCTTTTGATATTAAAGACATCTTTCAGAAAATATCACCTTAAACCTGCTGATTAAGCACTGTTGAAAAACACCTACTTTGTAGCTTCAGGTATTTCAAAATATTCAACACAAGTCAAACACCTACCATAGATGTTATAGAAGGGATTTTAATTGCAAACACCTTTATTACAAACAACAATGGCTTACTCGTGCATTACTTAATTGCTTGGTGGCTTTCTTGGACCCTAATCACATTAACAATTTATCAAGTTGCTATTACAAGCTGGAGTAAGGGGTTCATTCGGACCCCATTAGCTCCTCATTATTTTTGAAAAGGCCCCAAAATAAGGAAAGTTTCTTTTATTGTTAGAACCAGCGTACCTTCTGATTTCTTGATTAAGGATCGATATTCAAACGTGAAGTTAAGTCAATTTTTTCAAATAATATGGCATTTATTTGCTGACTGTAGGGTACTGAGTTGAATTGAATTGAATAATTCTAAGAAAATTTAGAAACTTAAATACATATTCATTGTTAGTGAGCTAGATTTACTTTTTTGGAAAGTGACCCCAATTTAAAAACACTAGTGAATATTTTTGCATTAAAATTGGTTTTAATATACGCAAAACATGTATCAAAGATAAATCACAGAGTTATTCAATTCAACTCATCCATTTGTAGTCCATTTTAAAATACAGTATTATAAAGATTTCTTCTTGAAAGGTCCCCAAAATAAGGAAATAAATAATGTGTAAATACGAATAAAATATTAATTTTCGTTAAAGATTTTCAAAAAAAAAATCGCTAAAGCAACATTTATGGCAAATGTTTTAAGCAAAACTTCACTTATGGCCTACCATTCCTAATTAATAGTTTTTAAACATTTTCAGATAGTTTTCTGAAATTCAGTGTCATAAGGTTATCTAAGTGTAGCTCACATAGACAATCTTAAATTTTAATTCATAATTTATTTTACAGAATTGAGGTATAAAACGATTTTTATATAAAGTATTTATGATTATTTTACAATCAGTTTATCAGATTTATTGAAAAACAGAGTAGTGAGCTTTCCAGCCATGCACTTGTGCAATGCCTGATTGCAAATATTCTTATACCAAAAATATCAACTGTATTAATTAAATATTCGCAAATGTACTTATGACAATAACTTTACGATATTCTACAACTTCTAATTTGATTTGATTACCCTATATTTAACGGTCAATATTACGAGAACGCAATGTTGCGTGCGATATGCTTTTAAGAATCATTACATGCAAGACATGTTTCAACCTAAAAATATTGTTCCAAAGCAATGTTCAAGGCCATTAATGTCTTAATGCGTGCATCGATTCTTGGGACATTTCTTTGTTAACTTTATAAAAAGCTTTCTGGTCTTCGTGTTTTCTATTAAAATATGACTATTAATATTATGTTGCTATAGCAACAGGTTATCTGATGTATAATATTATTTAAAAAATTGGATTTTTAGGGAATATTATGAGAATGTATGCACGACTGTGTTTGAAATATAAGCTTATATTTCCACCTCTTGAATAATCTCATTCCATTTATCGGGCCATTGAATAATCAAGTTTTAAATTTGTAATAACAAGCAAGTTACGTCTCAAGTGAATAGATGAAAATGTTCCAACGGATTTTTTTTTTAATTTTAAATTAACTGGGTATATATTTACGCAGTGCTGTCTTTAAATACCAATGAAGCGTGTTTCCCACTTGGCTCAATCAAGGTCAAATCGGCTGCATAGGAGCGACGATCATTTGTCCGTTTGTGAGGTGCGCTCAAGTGTGAAAGATAACAAATTTTGTCTGGTGCGCGCCAGCTCATTTCGATCAAAGTGCGCCAATTGGGAAATAGGCCTTTAAATCATAACTTTTTCTTCATGCAGTAATTCCTATAACCGTCAGGGATGGGTTACAAATGCCCCTTTCCTCCCATACCCTTCATGGTTGGTTGAAACTGTATAATTGTGAACCCTAAATAATAAATTTTTTTAATATACCTATGATAAAGTTTATTTTTCTTCACTCAATATTACTGTGTATTAAAACATGAAGAACAAAATAAGAAAAAAATTGTTGTGAGAAACCCAAATATTTAATGAGACAAAGGATAATGGAGATTGCCATATGTTCCAAATGTGATTAAGTCCAATACATAACAAAATGAACATTTTAGAAAATGCGACGCAAATCTTGATAAAATAACGATAAAGATAATATGTAGACGTAATAGAAATGAACGGATATTGTAAGATATTGCTAAAAGCATAACACATGAAGTGCTTTCCATTACTGTAAAACGACTTCCAATTTAAACTATGATATTCTAAAATTATGTAGGTGTAATAAAAGCAGGTTTTGTAGTATCCAATTGTAAACTTTGATGCTCTGAGACTATTTGATTAAAATGTAAACTGAGC
Organism: Ophyiulus pilosus; assembly: GCA_033995625.1. Classification (NCBI taxonomy): domain Eukaryota; kingdom Metazoa; phylum Arthropoda; class Diplopoda; order Julida; family Julidae; genus Ophyiulus; species Ophyiulus pilosus. The sequence continues at coordinate 64,839 of JAUJYV010000186.1, forward strand.
AATTTAGATGCAGCTTATATTTTTTTTTGTAATATGATACTGTATGTATATGATTCCAAATATTTGTTGTAGTACAAACTATTTTTGTTTTTAGAGTCAAAATTCCTGTTCCTTTCTCATAATTACCAATTTATGAATTTTTATAAAGTTTTATATTAGAACCCTTCTTAACCGGTGACTTCAGAAGAGTGCAAAAAAAAAAAAAAAAATGAAATTTCCTCTAAACTTTACCAGCGGGAAAGGCATGAAAGGGGATTTAATTAGCACTAACAATGGTCGACAGCATTGTTGCATGTTTTTGAAATTATTTTGTAAATATAGCATTTATCAATCAACGAAATATACATTATAAATAAAATGCATGTTGCTAAATGTATTTTATTAATATTATTTTTATAAACTCCGACTCAACCGGATCTATCTTCCTTAACTAACCTTCAGTTTCAACCATAAAGAATAAGAGAGATTCTACTGTATAATAACGAAACCCGTACTGTACAATGCCGCACTAGTCAGGGTATATTTGTGTGTTGATGTACACCAATAACCTTTTAGGTCAATTTTCCATCCTGCAACATCTGTGAAATTCGCTTTATATCTGTTCTGTGTGCTTTTCTCTATGATGACACAGTGATATCTGAAAATATATCTGTTTTAAGAGTACTGTTGAGTTTACTTACAACTTGAAGGTACGTAGAGACGACCTAATTTGTTTGCACATGTTAGACACAATACATCCCAAAATGTATAGACATCAATGCCGCCAAGATAGTGACGTAGTTTTTTTATTCTGCTTCAGATTGAACCCAATCAATTTTTCGTTGAAATTATTTGTGGTTGAAAGCTGTGCTGCCCTTTGATGTCACTACTCTCGTTTTCAACTATGCCAAGTTTACATAATGTGTGAATCCATAGTAAAGGGTTCGGTTCAGTTTTTTTTTTTTTTTTTTTTTGATAATAAGTATGCATACTCTTGGATTCGTCTAGGCATACAATATAGCTTCAATTATAATTTAGATGTAGTGAAAACTAAAAACAGTTTTTTTATTGAAGATTGATTATTTGATAATATGCACAAAAAATTGCGCTTGAAAAAAAAAAAAAAAAAAAAAAAATAAGGGATGCATTGTTGATAAAAAAGATTGTGCAGCTTCCATTCCACATTTAATACCGATTTTAATTAACTTCCACAGAAGCGTTGAAGAACTCTCAATGTCTTTCACGTTACCGACAAAGAATAAAAATTTACATTCTATTATCATCTGACTTGTTTTCAATGTTGGAATGTAAAAAAGCAGTTTTCAAAAACGCAACTGTCAAAATTCAGTCATATCTAGTCCTCGAATGAACTGCTGATGGTTTGTATAAACTGCAGTATGTGTATCATATGGAACATTAATTATATTAAGCTTGGTTAAGCTTTAGGCATGCATATATTTTTGGCTATGCAAGTGATAAAAAAATATTGGAAAAATATTTGAGGTTGAGTTTATTCATATTTGTTTTAGAGACAAAAACGCTAATTTGGTTTAGAAGAGCATACTCTTCTTTTTTTGTCTTTTAAAACAAATATGAATAAACTCAACCTAATAAACTCAACCTGTAAGCTTTTATCAATTAACGTTTAGACAAAAATTTGTTTAAAATTAATTCCATGATATTTAATTAATTGCTTTAACTACTATCTAGATCCAATAATTTTCACAAATCAAAAATTCAATGATTTTTTTAGTTTTTCAAACTAATTTATTGAGAAATGTCTTAAACTTAAAAGGTAAATTTTTCATTCTTTATGTTTACAGTTTGTTGCAAGTTTGTCTGCTCGAGGTTTAAATTTGTTTGCTGATACTTAATATGATTGTCTCGAGACAATTAAATTTAATCGCTACGATCGTAGCGATTAAATTTCATACACATACTATACCCGTACTTGTACTTACTGTCGTGCTTTAATCTTTAATATACATATTTCAAGAACAATTCTTGTTGCAAAATCTAAAGGAAGAATGTTTTATTTAGTAATTATTTGCACACGATATGCATAATCTCAAATTGTGTGATTTTAAGGAAAAAATATCTTTGTAATGGCAATGGTTTTATGTTACACATGGTTTTAAAGTATTAAAATGTACAAATATGACGAAATATGACTAAACATCATATGACTAAGCATATGCCGAAAGTATACTACTATACAAATGGTTTCTGACAGATTCTTTTACAAATTCTTACAAAAGCTTCAAATGTATTTGGAGAATCCATGTTTACCATGTCTATAATTTATATTCTAGCACGAAATTAAATTGTGATAGTCGTGCAGTGTTAAATATATTTTGAAGTTTAGTCGTATGTATTTAGTAAAAAACAACTTTAATAAGTTTAATATCTTAAAGGCAGAATTTTTTGAGACTCTCTTTTGAGTATCTCTTGAGAAAATCAGAAAAAAATTAAACAAAGATATCAAATACTATCTTGGCATTTTTAGCTAAACCTTTATAAATACTTTAAAAAAAAGTATTTGCAAATGAACAATATTGGATTAATATTGAATTTCAAGAACTTGTTTACATAATTTGTGGTTCAAGAATCCCTTTTATCGAAATTAACCTCAAATTCATTTTATGCTCTATATACAAGGGTTTGCTTTCTATTTCAAAAGGAAATTGCTATGGAGATAATTTCAAATGGTTTTAATTCTGCAAAATGCCATGGTTAATAATGATTTCATTTTTTTTCTCGCAGAAAATTATTGTGTAACTTCAGGATCTGTGAATCTTGAATGCAGTTTGGTTGATTTCTTACTAGCTATTTAGATATGTTTATCCAATATTCAACAAATGAGTAGATAGCTTACAGCCCTTTTGTAGATTTAAAAAAATTCTGTATACCAAAAATATTTTAATATTAGTTTGGTTTAGTGAAATGTTGTCCTCAAGCGTATTTCATTATTCAATATAATAATACATTATATATACTATAGTTAAAAAAGCACAGTGGTTTTTCTTGGTATTTGTAAACGTTGGTTCTAAAGCCAATATGTATCTTCTGACGTTTTTTCTCCTTAGCAAGAAATTCGAAAATGTATTTTTCTTTTCTTACTTTTCGCCTTCATAACTCAGTCGAAATGGTTTTAATTTCCTCCATTTCATTTTAGATGATTCTGGAAGGTTTCTGTTCGATCAATTTCCGTTGTGATGTTTTTTTCAATTAAATATTACAATTTTGCAAACACACACAAAAAAATAAATAAATAAACTGCATGAGCTATTTAAAAAACTGTCGATTTTTTTTCTCCAAAGTTCGCATAGCATAACATTTCTTGAACAAATGAGAAACACTCGAGTAACATCCAGTATATGATATAATTACCAAAGTAATCTCTTGCCACAAAATCTTGCAATAATATTCGTTGGATGAACAAGTTATCTTAAAATGTTCCCGTTTACATACTAAGTTTTAAATGCTTTTAAAAGATGGAATTCGCAATTGCTTGCGCTTTACATAAAAAAACTCGATATCTTTGACAGTGTACTATTTCAAAAAGAGGTTGACTTGAGAAATTCCCTTGAAAATACACTATATTTTATCACTGCACAATTACTTGAAAATGCAATTCCGACTTTTCTTACACTCAGACTATTGAGTTAGTAGTCTGAACAACATGTCGAAAAGTTATCCAGAAAAAATATTTTACAAAAAAATTACACCTTTTTATAATATTTTATTGAATTTTAGTAGAAGTATTTTAGTATGTTAAAGCGTAGAAAAATGCATTAATAAATTTTAATGAATGTTCATTAACCCCCATTTATACCCTATGAAATTTTGAGTGCTTACTGTACGTAGTAGGGTGGATTAAATTCGATTAGTTAATTTCAATAATCATTCAAATTTCTCGGAAAATTTCTTAATTTATCCTTGAATTTAATTCTACATATATCTAGACCGAGCTAGGTGGTTTAGTGGTAACGCTATCCGCCTGGCAATCGGGAGACTCAGGTTCGAATCCCGACTGGGTCGGCTACTCTGACTGTGGTTTTCGCGGTTTTCCACAGTTGTTTCCAGGCAAATGCCGGGGTAGTTCCTCTAAAAATCGGCCGCGACCGTGCTCCTTCCTCTTCTACCTTCTCTTTCCTTGGACGTTTATTCTGGATATGGGTATATATCCCTAACATTGTTTAGGCTCTCTATGGCCATAGATGTCTTTGGGCCTTTAAACTTTAACCAACCAACCAACCAATTCTATATCTAATTATAATTTAATTGAAATTTGTTATTTTATGATACATGCGGGCAAATTAAAATTCCATTTAGATAAGTGACGTTTTTTTTTATTGGACAGTCGCTGTATTTTATGGACGGTACCTGTTAAATTGATGTGACCGTCAATGGCTGAAGCGTTGTACTCTTCGCGTGTTAGCGTCTGCTCCTTGCTTTGTAGTTTCGTGTCATTCGTTATTGAATTTTCAGCCACGAGGTTGTTGTAATCCCTGGAATATGAGTTAAATTATCTTTAAATATGGGGAAATTAAACGTTGGTCTGCTGCGCTACCTTACCCATGATGATTTTAGAGTTTTAGCTGCTGTAAGTAACTACAATTTTTGTAATTGTCAACTGTATTTTCAAGCATGGTGATGACTAATGTTGTAACCCATAGTCTCTATGATCAAAAAATTGTTTTTCCCAAACCAGTTTTCTGTCTTCGTCACACCCTAGTATCTGTTGTCCTTGATTAATGAATATCGTACGCCAATTCATCGCTAAATTGTATTAAGCATTTATGTGAAATATAACAGCTATCCAGTCAACGTGACATCATTTATTTTCCATTGCGATAATGTTAATGCAAGTTTGGGTGTGAATGGCAAACAAGTTTAGACTATATTATGCCCCACTTCAGCCGAACGGTCAATTTCTCGTAAATACTTTTGTAGAACTAGTATGGTCTAGTCTATAATATAATTTATGCTATGATTTAATGGCGAATGTGACTGCTACGTCTTATAGGAATGTAAAATATCGCGTTGATTGTTTCGTGCACACTAGGTTGTTTCATGAAACTGAAACAGGGTTTCACAAATATGTTTTGATATGTGAATGCCCACCAGATTTCTGCAACCAAGTTTCTTGAAGCTTTTTGCCGTGTGTCTAACCTATACTCTCTAATCTAGGTGGAAATGGGTATGAAGAACCATGAAATAGTTCCAAATGCTCTCCTGGCTACTATTGCTAATTTGAAGCATGGAGGGTGCTATAAAATTTTAATGGAACTTACGAGGAAAAGATTGGTCAGCTATGAACGAGGAAAGCGCTGTAAGCGAGATAATTATATTCTTCGTGCATCATAGTTTTATATGAGGAATAACCTTATAAATTTATTGTTAATGTGTTGCATTTCTACATTTTTAGATGATGGATATAGGCTAACCAACGCTGGCTATGACTATTTGGCATTGAAAGCATTGGCGACAAGAAATGTTGTATGTTCGGTTGGAAACCAAATTGGTGTTGGAAAAGAATCAGACATTTATATTGCAAACGATGCCAATGAGCAGCAAGTATGCATGAAGCTCCATAGGTAAGAAAGGTTAATTTTGTGCTTTTGAGACAAGTAAAATAAGTATAATTAATTGTTTGATTTTGTATCTATTGTAGGTTAGGTAGAACTTCGTTTCGAAAAATAAAGGAAAAACGTGATTACCACAAACACCGAAATGCAGCTTCGTGGCTGTATCTTTCCAGGCTAGCTGCCATAAAAGAATTTGCATACATGAAGGTTTGTTTTGTCATACTTGGTAAAGCAGGAGTTTGAAAAAAATTCTTTAACTTGGTAATATTTCTTATTTTTCAGGCATTATACGAGCGTGGTTTTCCTGTTCCAAAACCGATTGATTTTAACCGACATTGTGTTATCATGGAGCTTGTTGCAGGCTATCCTTTGTGAGTACATTTTGTGGGGGGTCGGGGGGGGGGGGGGGTCGTACCCAATTTTATGAGAATGACCCACTGTCCGAAACGACTTAGACATCATTGTTAGCTTGAATTTCTACTAAATTAGGAGAATCGCCAGGTAGGCTGTTCCATCATCTAATCACGTGCATAAAGAAGGGCCAATATTTAGCATCTGTCTTGGCACGAAGATCGGTCAAAGAATTGGAGCGATTATATGCCTACTCCTAGAGTGGTCGTTAGGCGTTAATATATGGGAAACAAGATATGAATTTGGATAAAGACTAAAACGTTTGAATAAAACAAAAATGAGTATCTTATACAGTGGTTCACCTGTTCTCATCTTTAATTGGTTCGACTTGTAGTAAAACACTGTGTATAAAATGAATTGAGTTCCCTATACGATTCTTCTACACTCCACTGTACTTATTTCCACACGTACAATTTGCACAAGTTTGATTACGATATTATACTCATACTCATTTCGTATGACTTGCACTCTACTCAGTATTGAGTACGATTCCAATGTATTCGTAATCAATACTACTGCTCATGAGATCAATTTGCCAAACTACGATTACTAATGTCATGTGACTACTAATTACATGAAATGTACTCACACTATGAAATATAATGACTCCACTGCAATATTAATCAATACTCATACTCATGAGTGCAATTTCCCCTAGTCAGGCCAAAATCATACAACGAATCCATGTGAAGGAAAGTGCCTGTCCCATATTTAATCGTGGAGGTGACCATGTATTTATCATGGTCTCGGTCAATGTATAATCAAGGGTTTATAAAATGAAGCTTTCTAAAGTTATAAACAGAATTATATAAACTTACTCGTTCAAAAGCATTAAATAACTCGGTAAAAACGACTGCTTCCAAAAACGTAGCACAAATTAGCCAAAATGCCAAAAAAGCATAGTTGGTAATGGAGGGGTATTTGAATCAGGTATATGCAATCCATTTACTAGCAGACGAATTAAACATCTGGTACACATCTGGTAAACTCAAATGACGAAATGCATTACTGCTATTAATAAAACAAAAGTTAACCACAGATATTTTTAGAATATATGATTCTAATAAATATTCATCAAAAAATTTGAAATCTTTCAATTGTTTAATGCTAAAAAGTATATTTCTATAAGGTCAGAAATGACCGTAGAGTAATTGCGCCATGATAGGGAAAAATCTGCAGCCAATAGGGAATTTCAGGGGAAAGGTATGTGGTGGTGCTAATGGGAACTAGCAGACGAAAAATGGCCGTGATTTTCAGCACCATCTTACTGATTTTTGTCACAGTCGGAAGTGCTTGCAGTGAGGTTTAAAGTAATTCAATCCTTTAATAAATTCCTAATACATATTTTATGCTATACATATTAAAGAGGATCATGACATGCACCCACTGTACAAAAATCAACTGCAAATAGTACTCCTAGGCTTTACAAACGACTGAAAAACAGCTAGTAAAATCCTTATACGTGGTTTTGCTGGGAAACCAACTATAAACAACATTTAAAGTAATTAAATCCTTTAATAATACATATTTGCTGTCAATATCATGACATGCACCCACTGTACGAAAATCAACTGCAAATAGTACTCCTTGACTTTACAAACGACTGAAAAACAGCTAGTAAAAACCTTATATGTGGTTTTGCTGGGAAACCAACCATTAACAACATTTAAAGTCCATGATTTAACTTATCTTTTTAATATTGGACAATCATATTAATTCTTCTTTTCTCTCGTTTTTGTTTATCGAAGATGGGACACTACAGGACAAGAAAGATTTAAATGCATTGCCCAATTCTATTATAGGGGATCTCGCGGTAAGATGCGTTCTGTTGAATATCTTAAAAATATTTTAAACACTTTCAGTTTTTTTGAATGCTCGACAGTTATCGTCGTTGTGTTTGTGGAAACTGATCTGACAAGCTTAAAAGGCACAAAACGTTGGTTAGATGATGCGTTAGGCGCCAACAAGACATGTCCGCACACATTTCTAGTTGGGACCAAAATGTACATTTGCGATAGTGGTCTCAGAGAACTATAGTTAAGAGCCCCTTTTAAGCAACTATCTCGGAAGGATGGAAATTATATTATCAGAGTTTTCATTTCAGAAATAAGCAAGGACGAAAAATATCTTTACGACAAGAAACTAACGAAATGGGCCGAGGATTCTGAGTTTTCTTGAAGTTTTCACCAATATCGCCACCGCCAAACCATCCAGCCTCGTTCATTGACGATTCGGCATTTTCAACATCCTAGACCGACAAGTGTTTTTACAAGTTAACGTTTTATTTTATATGTTAGTAGAGTGATTGAACCATCCAACGTTAACGACAACGGTAACGATAGCGGCAAACAGCGCTGGCGGTCCGGAATGTCGAGGACTACCCTATGCAAAGTGTGGCATTCCAATGTCATTCTGGGTGTCCCAAGCTGTTTCTCGTTATCGTTATCGTTTCGTTAACATTAGAAGACTCAAACTCTCTATTAATTGCCACGAAATGTGTACTGAACCTTGGTTCGAACGTCCAAAACTTCTCCATACTGAATCACGTTGTCAATTAATTTAATGGAAACCATGCAAGCCTCGCATTTTTCCTTTCCCCAGATAGACATACGTGTCAATAGAGAGTTTGAGCCAGCCAACGCCTTAACGTTAACTTTAATGTTAATGGCAGGAAGGGAGGAGCCAAAGACTTAACTATCCAATAAATTAAGTGAACGTCACACGCAGTCATGACGTTCATTGGGTAGTTAAGTCCGTGGCTCCTCACTTCCCGCAGTTAACGTTAAGGTAAACGGTAAGGCGTTGGCTGGCTTAAACTCTCTAATAATTACCCCAATACAACATCTCACTTATGGTTAGCCAGTACAACAATCTGTTTGAACAATCTGTCAAAGGAAACAGAATTACAACAATTAATACGAATGCCATGCAGAAGCCAGATCAGTATACTAAATTAACTCATGCCAGTTTATTAGACTAAATGTTCAGTTATAACTATACTGGAAACTATACTGGAACGCTTGACTCGGGTGTCCGGACAATTCCTCGCAAATATCAATTCACATGTTAGGTAACAATTATAATTATTCAAATAATAACATGAAACGAATTTTCCTTTTTTCCTTTGCGAGGAATTGTTCTGCATTGAGAAATTGTGATGCGGAATTCGACCTTTGTTTCCCCGCCTCACATTTTTTCAATGCCAGCGCACGGGCGCCAAAAACGAAACAAAAAAAATTAAGAAAGATTCGACCTCCGACTCCAGCAGGAATGTTAAACGAATCTGACGACCACCAGGCGCACTAATTAGGCAAATTATTGTGGCAACCGATACCACAAAATTCCATACCGACCCTGGTACCCAGATTCCTCACTAGGTAGATTGGGATGCCAGGATGGGAATAAAAAGAGCCTGCTGTCAAGCAAACGGGGCAGTCAATCGTGAACAGTCAACCGGGCAACTCATCGGGCAGTGCAACCAGCATGCAACCAGGGGTCAACCAACGGACGGTCAGCTTGCTGTCAACCGGTCGGGATAAGCAGCAACCAGTCAGTAAAGCAAATGAACATTCATGGCAACCTGATCGAGTCTGATCAGCTGCCAGTGGACCAACTAAAAGTGGAAAACGGTTTTTCCTCATCAGGGATAAGAAGAAGTCGCGTGTCGGTCTTTCATTCTTTTTGTAAGGATAGCTACTGTCCGTAACCTATCGCGATCGGGAACCAGTTTGCGTTCGAGAAATGTTCCAGAGACAGTCAGTGCTATCGTGAAGCAAGACAGCATCCAGCAACCGCGATCTCCAATGAACTTTATCCAGTAAAGAAGACAAGCAGTTTCATCAGACAGCCAAGCAGCCAGTCCTGACACAGGACAAGAAGAAACAGTCTTTTGCTATTTTTCGGGGGCAGTGTCCGCCCCTATGTATGCGTTCCAAGTCATGCAACCGGACAAAATAAAAATCCTTTCATTGTACCAGTCATCACTGTCTCACAGAAATGTACGAGAAATTACCTCGCAAACACTTCCTCGCATAGGAAAATTCGTTTCATTTTATTATTTGAATCATTATAATTGTTACCTAACATGTGAATTGATATTTGCGAGGAATTGTCCGGACACCCGAGTCAAGCGATGTTGTAGTCATGTTTACAGTATAGTTAACTGTTGTTGTTGTTGTTGTTGGTTGAGGTTTAAGGGCCCAAAGGCGACTTAGGCTAAAAAGGGCCCAACCGGTTGCAAGTTGACCTGTAAGAAGTTTAAGTTCGGGTGACAAACAGGACGATAGACTTTCTGGACCCTGGGGGTGATCAGGTAACAGGGTGAGAATAGAACATAGGGTTAAAGTGCAGATAAAAGACGACAAAGGGATAGATAGCGAAGGACATTTGCAAAGGGAATGGATCTGCTCTCTCCCAGAATGGAGGAGAGCTGCATCGGCACTTCATTGGTGAAAGTATTGAGGGCGGTGCGTCGCAGAGCAGCATAGCGTCTGCAGTCGGTCAATATGTGTGCAATGGTTAGCGGTGTATCACAAATAGTGCACATGGGCTGGGGGGTTCCTGTTAAAAGGTAGCTATGAGTGAGACGGGTATGTCCCACACAGAGGCGAGTATATATAACGTCGTCCC
>JAUJYV010000187.1:0-75403 GCA_033995625.1 Ophyiulus pilosus
CCCCCCCCCCCCCCCCCCCCAAACATTTTTTTATCGCTATTTCTAATGCAGAATTTATATTTTAAGTCATACCTTATCATTTTGATAATGATCAGCAGCTTCAATATTCAAAGGATCTTCAAAATTAAGCAAATCCTGTAAAAAAAAAAGAAAATTTTTATATTTGCTAATTACATCACACTGTTCTGAGATTGATATTTACCAACTTACAGTAAAAAGAGAATTTAGTCCCCAGCATATATCCTTTAACCTTCTTGTTGGCGCCCAACCTAGAAATATAACGAGGAACAAAATAAATGAAAAAAACTGTTTCCCGGGCATTTTGGAAATTCAAAGATTGGAACGATATTTCAAATCTACCCCATACACATTTAAGCACCTCAATGTTCAAGCAACTTTAAAAAAAAAAGTAATTTGTAAAGCGATATGTATAAAAAACATCTTCGTATAAAAAAAACACAGCTGTTCTCCCACATCTCAGTCAGTTGAGCAAGTTCAATATAATTTGCCAATGAAATTCAAACAATCTCAAATTGTTCATCAGCACCATTATTCACAGCACAAACAGTTTAGAACCGTAAAACCTGACTTACCAAGACCATCTATAGAATTCTGCCTTAGTAAACTTAGGCATATATCCCCTTCTTCATTTATATTTGGATGCCATAATTTAGTCATGCACTTAACTTTAGGTGGCTGTAAATAAAACAAGGGAAAGAAACTAAATAAAAAATATAGTCATGGAGAAATACTGTACATAATACAAGAAATTTGTTACATTGCATTAAAGAAAAGTTATAAAATTGTAAATATTATTGTTGACTTCAATAGAAAATGCCTCAAAAGTATATTGGTCAGTTGATATATTTTATTTGGTACATAGGTCATCCCATCAGTGACATAACAAGGTATTCCCAGAAATGAACCGTTCATTTTTTCTGACTCTTCCAGTTTTTAAAACAATTTTCTCGGTTGTAAGGAATGCAGTGGGAATGGGTGTCTTATAATAGAGAGTTTGAGCCATCCAACGTTAACGAAACGATAACGATAACTGTAACGATAACGAGAAACAGCGCTGGCGGACTGGAATGTCAAGGACTACCCTATGCGAAGCATGGCATTCCAATGACATTCCGGACTTCCCGTGCCGTTTCTGTTAACGTTATCGTTTCGTTAGCGTTGGATGGCTCAAACTCTCTACTACAATGCTGATTAATGGACAATTTCCAATACTTTAAAATGCTAGCATAACAGCACAAGAAGCTAAAAAAAAATGATAAATTAAACACTTACCACAATATTATATTCTTCAGTAACTAAGATGTGAAAGCAAAATTTGCCACCTTGCCAGAAGCCTTCATCAGGAACAATAATTAGATCAAAAACATGCAGCTGATTGGGGTCGGAAAACTTTACTTTGCATGTTAAAGGTAGATTTGATTCCATCTCTGGTACCTCTACACAACAAAAATGCCATAATTATGAGAAATGTGTGAATTTCTGAAACCATTTACAGATTTGATGAGGTAAGAAGTTTCCAATAAACAACTCCTAGTATTCGGCAGGAAAAATTATGAATAAGTAAATAAAAAACAGGATAATTTCCTGAGAACTTAACCCCATTAAAAAAACTTAAATCATTGGAAAATCTAAATTAATGCAGGACACATGATTTTTTGCATGAAATGTATTTTATCTCAAATAAGGTCAAACCCGATGACTTAAATCACCTTTGATTAGAAGAAAGTCTCGTATGGATGCTCTTTTCCCGTTATTCGTTGTTGGTAAAGAATGCTCGCCACTCTTTTTATCCTCCGCAGCTTTTCGAAGTTTCTTGGATAACGTAATCATGATGACTTCAGGCATCAATGCAATTCTAGAAATTTAAAGTGAAGGCTTTAGCAAGAATAATTAACATTGTGGTTAGGATATTCTTTAAATATACCAAAAAAAACTAATTTAACAATCATGTATCTGATCATCAACTCTCATTAAAAGCAATAATTCAAAGCGGAAAGTATGTATGGGAAACATTTGTTAAAGAACCTGCCATTTATGTTAAACGTTCTAAAGCAGTTTGAGTTCCCATCTGTTAATTATATTTCTTGGCAATTTTCCTTCATAACGCCTATCACATTTCGGTTGTTTAATAGGTAGATGCACAGCACATCTTGTACATGACGACATTGTTATTCTTGTAGCCAAATCCCATCAAAAGCTTCATAAGCTAATTATACTTTTCTAAAATTAATAAACTAACCCTAAACATTAAAAATTCCAAAAATATAATTTGTGCAAGGAATATACATGCACCTCACACAAAAAGTTGGAAATAATAATAATCTAATGATAACAGCTAATGGATAAAAACACTTTTCAAGCATGAGAAATATTTCAAAACAATAGCTCAATTGTCAAGTGACCATTTATATCATTACCATGAAAATGATGACATCGTAACTCTAGTGAAACTGATAAAAAAAAATTCTTCTGATTTGGAAAAAGTGGATTCATGCTTAAATATGGGTATCAGAATTTATAAATTGGTTTGCTAAACTTTAACAAAAAAATACTTTGGAAAGAAGCCGTGAAAAAGTATGGGACATAAATGACCAGTTGGTGCGCCTGTAGACCTATAAATATCCTTTCATCCTTCGTATACTATACAATTGGGCGAGAACCAGCCTTGCAACCAACCCAATATTCCCGTTATGAATTCATTATTTAGAATTACAGGTTTATATTGGTTTTGCGGAACATTCTTTGTTCGGTAAAATATATAAACCTTCATTTGGCGCAAAATCGCGGGACCCAAAAAAGCGTTCGAAATTCCATACAAAAATAATCGCGGTTCACTTGATTCACGAAAGGTATGCAATTTAAAGAATTAAGGGTAATCAGCATACAATCAAATATCTGATGCGTCTCAGATTTCTTAATACAGTAAAATACCAATTAAAATATCGTTATTGTGACCTTCCAACTTACGGAAAAGAACCTCGATCTCACCCATCAATATACTAGACTGCGCATAGCTCAGATCTTCAAGACCAAGGACATCTAGGAAACGATTTCCAAATATGTTCAGACCCTTCGATGCATTCGAATAACTTTTCCACTAGCACATTTTTCTTGGAAACAAGTTCTAAAGCACGATTTATTTACCTTAATTAACAGGAAAAACCGCTCGAAGACGATGCATGCGATATGCGGAACACACTGATCGTCTGCAGCCGGATCCTTCAAATGAAACTACTCCAGCGCCATCTACGACACTGTGGCCGCCATCTTTGAACTCCATTGCCGCCATGTTTGGACTCTCGTTGATCTTCGAGCTACTTTCATGATTAATGAACGATGGGTTCGAACTTTTCCTTATCCCCTTATGAAATAATATACCACGTCTCTAAAACCTATTGCGACTTCTTTTGAAGGTATTTTCGCAAGTATTTACACGTGCATTGCATTAGCGTAATTCTTGCAAGCAATGATCTTCAGGAAAATGCGCAGTGTGCGGACGTTCCCATGCCTCGCACACTATCATCATCAGTTTCCTTAAAAATGTAAGTTAACTGGATAATCCAGTTCTAAAACGAGATATAATAATGATTTAGAATACCACCAGGGTCATTTGCAGGATACGTCACCAGGTGACTGAAAGATCAGAGGATAAAATTACCTATGCTTTGCAAATCTTATCTTTGACATGCAGTGTGGTGAACCATGCAGACTGATGCAGGGTACAACCAGATTAGCACATAAATGTACTAAACGTTCAATTAATCAAACCAGCTCATTATTCTCATTTAAATAAATATTGAACTTCATTGACTCTTTGTAACTGAATAAATACATTTGTATATTTATCTTCAGTACATTATCGATCGGTTCCATTCGATCCCCACAAGCGTATTTGATTAGATATTCGACATTATTATTTAAAAATATGGTTGGCAATACAATGTAACCACAATGATATCAGTTATAAACTGTTATAAAAATATTTATCTTATTCAATGTACATAATGATTATATATTCTGAATTTGTAACTTCTGGGAAATTTTCATGGAATATAGATTTGTAATTGCTTTTCATTTTTTATTATGACAGTTTGAATTAAGATGCTTATCGTTATAGGTAGCAACACGTAAAATGTCATCACAGTGTTGCAGTGAGCAGCCTGTCAGCGAAGGTCGAAAGCGGATGACTGACAACGATTCCTCAGACGAAGGAGTCACAAAAAAAGTACGTGCTCCGAATTGGACAGCGGAAGAGGAATTGGCGCTAGTTAATGCAATGGAGCCAGTTTACCATCAGCTTTTCGGCACCCATAGCTCAACACTGTCAGAAAAAACTAAGCACGGATTGTGGAGTAGAGTAATTAATGAGGTGATTGCTTTCCTCGTTCCATTTTCATAAGCTTGCGTTGTAAATTCCCCCTGCTTTTTCTTCACAACAAAACAATAGCATAGCTTCGCTTTATCATCCCCAGAAGTAACTGTGATTGCAGAGAATGTAATATTGCCGTATTATCTAAAACGCCAAATGCATGCTATATATAAGAACATATTTCGGGCAACTAATACCCGCTCTCATATCCGTTTTATGTACAAACAGGTGGCGTCTTGTAGTAACACGTCTAGAGGGCTAACCATCCAAGTAGCGAAAAAAAAGTGGGGAGACATAAAGAGTAGGACAAAGAAAAAGGCCTGCCAGTTGTGGAAACAGCGGATGAAAATTAGTGGCGATGAAGCAGAGTGCCCTACCATGGACAATGTTGTAGAAAAATTAGCTGGACTCTTGCACATGTACGAACTGAAAATCGTACGAATGATTGGTGTGGAAGGGATTTCGGGCGTGACAGGCGAAAACGATACATCATCTGTAACCTATGCAAATAAGTGTGAAGTGACGCTTGGCAACGAAAGTGAGACTCCGTCAAACTGGTCGTTTCCCACAGTGAGTATTTAAGCGACTCATCGTTTGGTGAATTTAAGTTTTTTTTTTTAACGTGCTGCATCTTGTAGGAATTTCCATCCAACAAGGACAGCGAGGAGGACACTACTGGAGGCAACAATATACCCAACGAAAATGCTGGAGTGTTTCGAATAAAGCCTATAAAGAAACGCCCAGCATCACCAACCAACATAGCCATTGGCCAGGACATGTTAAAGTTGCACCAAAGCCTTCAAGAGAGTGTTGAGAAGTTAACTGAACACGCTGCTTCCATCAGCCACTCTCTAAAAGAACTAGTTGTGTTGAAAAAAATGAAAATGAAAATCGATCCCCAAGTGGATTTGGCAGCAAGCGCTTTCTTAATGGCTGAGAATAATGATAATGCTTATAAAGAATTTTGACAAGAAACAGTGTGACATTATTTCAAAACCACATTATAGACACACTATTTCGACAACATTATAGATAATTAATTGTCTGCCAGAAACTGTTGTTTACAAATAGAACTAGAGAAATGTAAATGTTTACAAAATCAACATACCTGGTGGACAAGTCATTTTACTTGAAGAGTATGGTTTTAAAATCATGTCCAACAATAAGACGTTTCCATTGTTTTTGCATCGCAGATGCCAAGTTGAAAATCACCTAAGATTAGAGAAAATGTTATTATTTCTGGTCAATAATACAACGATTGTAATATGAACGACATGCATTGGTTCTGTATAACAGAACAAACAATTGAAGAATTGCAAAAAGTTCATGTGGCTTACCGAAAATCTATAAATGGAGCTTCTTGACCACTGTAAAACAGTTCCTCCTGTACCTGGCAAAGAAAAGCTCCATCTGACAAATTTATTTTCACTTCAAGACATCAGGACATGCTGTTTTGCAAAAGGTAGCGCCACATACAGATGTTCTCAACAAATGTTGGACCTATACCTATAAAAACTGTGGTAAGATTTTGGACTTCACTTGCAACTGTTGAGATTAAAAGAAACATAAATTTAAGAGTATAGCATATCAACATTTTCAAGTTTTGGTTGTACACATAAAACAGTTAAAAAAATTACCCTTTTACCACTCGCATTCTTTCATTGGTATGGCAAGGTTTTATTGTATAGGTTTACATAATTTTCTATTTTGTATGCAAATATGCAGGATGAATAGTATGTATATACAATACACATATATTGGCTAAATAAATAAAACAAGTTCATCGCATCTTTAACCACATTTGAAACAGTTTTCCCTTACTAATTTACGCCATAAATAATATTACATATTACCATAACAGCAAAATCACCAGTGTTTAATTGTATACGAATATAAAGTTGATGAATAAGAGTAACATGCATTTAAACACTCTGTACATATACTACATTTTATGGTGATATAATGTAACCAATAATATTGGCATAATGTATCTGCATTGCCTTGGTTTCCTTCAACAAAGTACATACCCCAGAAATACGAACTGTACATAAATATGTTTTTAAAGAGCAATTCTAATTACATTTGCTATTTATTCAAAAACAATGCATTTGCATGTATATACAGGGTGAGGCATGTATATAGACCTCTCGAACATCTTCAATATGGCAGCAGCTAGGTCAAATCTGATTAAATATGAACGTCACGTTTTGGTTTGTGGGATTTGAAAACATTAACCGTTAAAGATAGGGCATAAAGTTCAACTAGATTGCTGTGGGGAGTCGTATAATTAATGTAATTGATACATTTGAGACATTTTAGTTTCTTGTATGTGTGCAACCTTACATAGCACGAAAGCATGGCAGGAAAGCTCACTTAAATCTAGATCACGCCGTACTCAATAAATCAATGGAAATATGCCATAATTTACCAGATAACCAAAATGGTATTTGTAACTTAGTAATCGATAATTCAATAACGAAAATGTACCCTTTCACAAATTTTACGACGCATTGTTATGTGCGATAGGGTTATACTAAATAGAATCCTCAAATACTTCCTAATCGACTGTAAAATCAGATTTTTCCTAACTGATGCCATATTAAATATATTGGAGAGGTCAGACATGCTTCACCCTAAATAGCATTACATTATACAGAATAATCACAATTTCGTAATTTTGTTTTCAGAATTTTTGAAAATTATAATTTTCCAAAATTCTGATGCACTCCACATCGAAGCGCAATGAATAAAATGTTAAGTTAAAATGCTTTGTGTCTATCTATAGTACTCTATATTAACCATATCTACATTAACAAATTTTCTCATGTTCATGACTTACAGTACAGTATATTTATCAAATAATTTCGCCCTTTTGGATCTATGACTAGCATGCTAATGAGCACGTTGTAGAACAATACTGATCTGTTCACCTTTCATTCCAACGCTTACATTTTTGTAAATGTTATTTTCTAAATCGTGAGCTTGGAATCATATATGAGCAAATTGCTGATTAATTAGGAGTAGTCAACTCTGACTAAATATTATAATTCAAATTTTAAAATGCATTGAGTTTTCTTACATTCATGAGCTAGCATTCTTGCCTTTTTGATAAAGTGAGCAAATGTCAAATAAATTAATTGTCCGTTAAACTAGCGAAATGTACAATAATAATGAGAATTTATCAGAAAATATGTACCTTATTTGTACAGTAAAATTTCGTTAAGTGTTTAAAAATGCAAAATTCAAATCAGACTATAAAAAGTTGTTAAATGACATTTCAATGTTACATGTTTAAAAATTCAATAGGTTTGAATTTGAAATTTGTGTAATTTTAAAGAAACTATTGGCGGGAAAAATATGATTTATAATAGTGATTCAACATTAGTGTATGATAGTTAAATCTGCGATTGCTGCTTTTAAGGTCGTTGATATATACGTGAAATATAGTAGCAATATCAAATATTATCCATGGTTAACATTTCTCAATGTTTTGGTTTGCCTAGTAATGCAAATTTCATTGGTAATAATTTGTCGAAAGCCCTCGTGTATACAGTATTTTCAGTTTCAGTAATTCTCTCAAGGGTCAGTAATTAGATGTAATCCTGAAAGCAAATACGGAGATAGAATTAGGATCTTTACGAAAATGGACTAACTGGATAATTGATAACAGCTATAACTGTTACGGAAAGAAACGGTTTCATTTCCATAACATTTTAGTTAAGTTACGAATTTAAAAACCTTTAATAAATTAGCATTTAGGGTATTCAATGCGAGATGAACAATTTAAATGTGTAGAAACTGATGTAGTTTTATAAAGTTTAGTTTATGTGACCTTAAATGCTTAAATAGTACTAAAAGCTATACGATCTAATCTAGTTGACGCAAGAGGCTGGTAACTCCAGCTGGAGACGCTGTTGAACTTTTTTCGAAGACAGTGTCCCCTGGAAATTATCAGCCTCTTGCGTGGAGGAGCTGTAATTTGCTGTTATAGGATTTGGAATATTTAAGAGATTGAATGAGGTGGTGATGGCCACCACTTTCTTTAAATGACTATATTTCTTATGGCGCCAATTGAAAAATGCTCTTTTAAATCCTGGCTGAATTATAATATTGGTATTTACAATAATTTGTTGTTTAATTAATAAAAATGAAAAATGATTTTTGATTAATAACAAAAATAATGTTAACAGTAAAAAAATAATATTGTGACTAACTAAAAATATTTAATACCTATAACCACAATTATTCGCTGCTTAAACAATAGCTATAAACATTGCAATTTTAGCCCAACTTGTTAAATTTCTTTAAGGGAAAATGATGAAACTTCACTTAAATAATACAATAAACAGAGATTAAAATTAAGTTGTTTGAATAAAAGATATCTGATTAGTATCTTTTCGATGCTTCATTCTTACACTTACTTTCTTTTTTTAATCTTGCTTATGCCACTTAATTTTAGAAATTGTAAAAAAAAAATTAGCATGTTTTTATAACTAGTAATAAAATTAATCTAAGGTGTAAATTAGAATGTGGAAATAACTTTCGTTCAAACAGGAAAAACATGTTACATAAAGTTTTTTCATAATAAAACATTCGCCAAAAATCGGGACTTTAGAATGTACGTAGATAAGTTATTTCAGGTGCGGATAAAGGGGAGTCAGGAGTCAGGGCCCCTATAATTTCAGGAAAGGGCCTCAAAACAAGGAAACATATTTTTTTCAGTTAAAACCAGTGTACCTCGGGGAAAAAATCGATATTTAGTAACAAAACATAATAAAAATGTGTATATAAATAAATAATTTTCACATTGGAATAAACTGTAGTTCCTTTCCTTAAAAAATTGGCATTCATTGTATCAATTTCTATCAAAAATGCTGTAAAACACAAGCGGCCTCGCTGTATGGGGCACATCTCATCTAGTAGCTACACTAACAGCACACGATGTTGTAAAACACATTATACAGTAAAATATGTGTAGGTTAAGAAAGGACTATTTTGAAAAAGTTAACAAAAATTCTCCTACTGCATGTCACATCTTTTTTAAAGAGTTTGCGCAGCAAGAGTGTTAAAAAATTGAAAATTCCTCGATCCACGCCTGTGTTGCGTATTAGGTGAATTGGGGGCCCAAACACCAAAAGATCAATAGCGACCCTTTTTAATTCGGCCCTGCGTATGAAATTAATGTAGAGGGGATATTGTGAGAAAAGTATGTCTTTGCAAGTGTTTACAAAGCTATGAATTTTTGACATCTATCCCAATAAAAAACTTTAAAAGTGCATGAAGAATGGGATATACCTGATTATCTAGAATGTATATGCATTATATGTGCGTGCAGATTTTGTAATTATACGGTACGGTTACTTAAAGGTTATTCACAAACAAGTAGCATCAGAAATCAAATTCTGGTGTAGCATCCATGGAACACATGCAAGCATGCAGAAATCACATCAATGTGCTATTTGGTCAGTATTGCTTTAAGCACCATAATTTATCACGCATATTCCCGAACTATAAGCCGAATACTGTATTCTGAATTTTCACAAACACAAGTCGCTCCTATATGAAGAAACTAACGGGATGCTGAGCTGTCGAATGGTCTACTTATGATGGGTAAATGTGTGAGCCCTCAATTGGTTTTTAGTGAGCAATCTGTCGTGAAACATCACAGTGTTGAAAGGGAAATCCAACTTCAATGTGATTCTTAAAAGTATATAACTAGTGGAAGCAAATTGTTTCATACATTGTTTCCATATATTCTTAACCAGCACTAGTATTTAAATTAGAGCCACCAACTGGGAGTACTTGCATACCATGACTTGAATCTGATGAGGTGGAGCTGGCTTGATGGGCTAAGTACTTCTTCATGCCATCGCTTTCGTTTAATGTGACAGGAGAGCTACAACAACAAAAATAAGTTGTTAAATGAAATAAGTGATATTATAGATTAATGTTCTCTCTACAAGCTATTACTGTACTAAACCCAGAACACCATAGGGGCCATTCAAAAAGGACGTCCTCAAGAGGGTGGAAGCCATTATGGACGTCCACTAATGATAATATTTTTCAATTTTTGGTTTTCCTGTTTTTCTATTGCTGATGAATTTGTTTTAGACACCAATTTTATTGCTGGAATTTCCGCTAATCACAAATCTGGAATAATGCCGTGGAATGACAGCGAGACGGGTGCTTGGAAATTTATAGGATGGGCCGTTCATGTTCCAAAAAATGTTCTGGACACCCTATTTTTCAAAAAAAAATTAAGGATGCCTATGATAGGAAGGAGGGGGATGTCTAGGCTAAAATGTACATCTTGTGGACAGGAGGTAGAGAGGGAATCAATTTTTGAAGGAATTTCAGGGGCGTCCTTTTTGAATGGCCCCATATACCATGTGTCACGTTTATAGAGTTAGCATCAGAATAAACATTCTTGAATAAACTTAACAGAATTTATTTATTAGCTTGGTTGTTTCATGTGTCATGGGTTGCTAACTGTAATTTTGGAAAACTGATCACTTTTACATGGATATATGCAAACGGGTAGCAAACTCACTAATTCATCACAAACCGTTAAATTGTTTAAAAAAAGTATGACTTGTATACTATAATTTTGTATGTCAATCGGAGAAATTAAATTGCTCCCAGATAATAAAAGAAAAAAATGTTGTCCATATGACGTCAACTTGTCACAAGAACGTCAATTGTTCTGGAAGTATATAGGGTCTATAATTTTATCTAAAATCAATTTTGTATTGATTTTCCATAACTACCATCAGCTCCACACCCAAGTTAGTTTGTAACACAGATGTAACCAGCGATTGCAAGCTGTTTATATTGGAAACCGGCGGACAAGATCTAAAAAATATTGTTTGTTAGTAAGCAAATGGGGCCCACCCACAACTATAAGGTTATAATTAAATTTTAAATGTTAAGTGGTCTAGTTTCATCATGGACCCACAGGGCCCACTTGCTATCGGGGAAGCTGATACCCTGGCTAGTTTGCCACAGAACAATCAGTTGGCAATCAATCCTCGCAAATGATTATTTGCATAATCATTTAGAATTATGCATGCACTGAAAAAAATCATCCTTACCTAGTGCTAGGATTTCTGGGAAAACTGCCTAGGGGCGGTGCGGCCACGGGTTGCACCGGGGGCCACTTCCATTCGTGTTTCTCCGTAGCTGTGGCTGATGCAGGGGCCAGTAGTGGAGAGACAGCACACGAAGACACCCCCGATCCCATAGAAGTAAGGCGACTGGTAATGCCGACAGAACCCCTTGCAGACAGCGGAGGCTCTGCATTCTCCGGGCAGAAGTACGCATTCGAATAAGTGTTCTCATTGATTTTAGCACTGTCTCCATGCGGTCGGCGACACCGTTTCACAATCCAAAAGATGAGCCCAGCAATGAGCATAAGCATTCCCAGGCAGAGGATGAGAGGACTGGCAGCCTTGAGGTATTCATGCCTGTTAAGAAACTGTACGACATCATCGTCAAAGTGTCGAGTGATGGCATACATGAGAATGGATCCAATAAGAATGAAGAGGAATGCAAAGATGACGAGCACCACGCAGCAGTAGGAGGAGAACACCAGGCTGCCACAGCGGCATTCCCCGCCGTCTTCAACGGGGGTGACCAAGCTGTTTACCGCACGTCTTTCCGATTCATTTCCCTCCACTGGAATGTCGCTACTTGGTACCACATCAGAGCAAACGAGCTTCAGGTTTGTATCACTACATTTCGTGTGTGGAACACAAGGTTCTAAAGGATCGGATTCCTCCTCGTTGAGCATCACGTCTCTGGCAGTGGATCTGCCTCGGTGCGTCTCAAACCGTGGAAAGCATAATTGCATGGCCTGCGATAATTAATAAACGAGTAACGATTACATTTATAACCTTAAAGTATGTTCAATATTGCATACGGTGACAGCCGGGCAATTCTAGTACGTGAATTGGTAAAATTTCAGTTTTTCGAAGTGGGGAAGCTAACTGAATATTCTAGTCAAACTACATCCAATCTTTGGAATTTACGATATTCATATCAGATGGGATATAAATTGATATAGTATTTTCCAAAATTATATCTTTCCCTCTTACAAATTTTCCACGCGTAAAACAGTTTAAAATTGCATCTGGATACATTCGGCCCACACATAAGGAGCAATAATAACATTAAATGATATACTGCTTACAATAAGGGCCCTTGTTTTACAATGTATGATGACGAGCGTTCGGGGCTTGGTGATTTCGATAATAAAAAAACGAATGATAACATTATTTGTGGTCATATTAATTCTGTAATTTGTTTACAAAAATCGATACACTTTCAAGCAACGCCTTTGCAAAATATTCTGGGAAAAAATAATCGGTAAACACAAACTAATGGTGAAATAATGCGTTTACACCGGAATACCCGAGTAAATACCCATGTTAAACAATATTCGTAGATAAAATAAGTATATAAATAGTTGCGTGTTTTTTGTCAACTTTTACATAAATTCGAAACAAAGAAAACAGTACATTTTCCTTATCAACTTCTAACTTATGAAAACCTGGTGGATGAACCCATCTTATATACATAGTAGCAATTTGAACATGGGTATTATCAATAAAGCCAGTTCGTATGTAGATACTGAAATTTGTTACGCGAGATCGTAAATTCATGTCAAATCTTTAATTGCATTTAGAGCTGATGCTGTAATTAATTATCACCCACCCACGCAAATACTCTGTTTTAGTTCCACCTATTTCAAATTTTCAGGCAAGTCGAGTCGAACTCAAAAGGCGTTTGACCAAAATTCGCTTGATCATGGAGTTGGACTAAATTGGGTGGGACTAAAATGGACGAGAGCAATATGCAGTCAGGACTAATATTTTACCATTATTCTCATAGGGCTTTGTTAATATCTCAGTTGGAGATTAGGAAGCTTTAGTTTTTCTAACTCCAATTTGGACCAAAGGATCACTATCTTGATAATACATAATTTTATCTTGTACATTTGATTTTTATGCACTGCACTTCAAACTATGACATAATATGTTAAGGTACACGTGCTAGTCCATAATGGATTCGATGAAATGCAGATTAATAGTTTTAATGTGCCGGCAGGTGACAAACAACGGCTATACATATACTATACCACCACCTCGTCATTCCATATTTTAAATTGACGATTTAAATTATACATATTTTTTTTTAGCTTCCCATCAGGCCTTTTCCATAGATGACATAATAACAAAAATATTAAAGAATATTTATATTAAATTAGTTCTCAATTCCAAATGTATACAACTATTGCACTATAATGTGTATATATAGGAAAAGCTATTTTATTACTCATGCGTTGCCTCACTACAAAGATAAGTAAGTTTTATTATTTCTTATGAAATTACGTTTTTATCAGTTTGGCAGTTAGTTTGATGGCCTTCAGATCGCATAACACATAGTAAATATGACCAATCAAACGTGATAAATTTTAGAAGAAATAATTTAGTTACATGTATGTACAGCACTATATCATATAACTTGCCCTTACCTAACCAGTGCGACAAAGATAAGTGTTGCGACACTCAATATATTGAAAAGTATTTGATCTCCAAGGCCAAATCATGGCATTTGACCTCAGGAATCGAATATTTCTGCCAGAAATGTGCAGTTAAGTTACACTATTTTCGACCATAACTTAAAATAGTGGGCTAGGGAATACACATTTGGGGCAAAATAAGATCTAAAAATTCATAATTTTTTACTTTTTTACAGTACATGCCCATTTAACAATTATAATCCAGCAGATAATCTTAAAATACTCATCTTATACAAATATGTAATGGTCAAAAATTCTAAAATTGACCGAATTTGAAAGCATTTAGATTTGTTTCGAATTTCCAATCGATACTTAAGAGATTTAGAAAATATTTTCACGTACCTTCCTTATCTCGTTCATACAAATCTACTATATTGACATTAACCCACCCATTACGTTTGGTATGTATCACGTCCCGATACAAACAAAATATTGCAAATGTTTACGAACCCTGTTCGAATTTTCTTGCCACTTCATTTTCGTACAAAGTCTGCTGCTGCAGCCCTTTCGTCCACTAGCTTGGCATAATGCTCACCGACAATTGCAAAAGAGCAGGACAGGTGAAAAAAAAAATATTGATTGCCATATCAAAAATTCGTTGTTACATGAATTATTGAACTTCTACCGGTTTATCGGCTCATAGCAACCGAATCAAACAAGTTACGAATGAAGGCCACGTGATCCTCCGTGTCGTGCTGTCCCCTGCTTGATTAGAGGGGGTTTGGCACGGCCCCAACATCAATAACAGTATGCCACATTTCAGTTAATAAAACGTCCAACTGTCGAACTGAACTCATTCACGATGTAGTGCATTTTTGTAAAGAACAAATAATGTTCAAGGGCACTTAGCGCGTTAATCTTAAAACAGTGATCATATAGAGTGCAACGCAATAGTGAATTCCTTAAACAGAATAACACACACTGGCCAAGCCTTATTTCCATCACCATTAGCCACTAACTTTATTAAATATTAATTTTTTGGTCAATAATTTCCTTCGGCACGAAATGGTCACAACAAACATCTGACGACGGAATGTCTAGACAATTTTGCAGTCAGTTATTATAAATTTTATAAAATACGTAATTAATTTCTGCAATTTGCATATATGATAACATTGTTCTCCAAGGCCATTAATTTATAAGCGGTTTCGGGAATTTTTAGAAGTCTAAAACTTGGGCCCAAACCAAAGTGCAACAGTCCTCTGAAAATCCTTTTCTTAAGAATGTTAACAACGTTGATAGCAGATTTTGTTGAAAAAACATAATGCTATTAAAAATACTTTTTAGTAAATTTGGTTGAAATCGACATGTACGCATGCGCTTTATTCATGCCATTGTGCGGATTGCAGTGACCTTTGCTTAAATATGCAATACATAGAATGTACGCATTCTATGTAAAATTTAAATTTTGAACTATATCCTCATCAAGCTCATGGCCCAATCAGGTTGCTGTTACATCCACGTGTAAAACAGAGCCACAGGAGGGCCAATTAAAAAAAATATATCGCCAAGTTTTGATATTTCACCTGATTTCTCATTGGCTCAGCCAATTTTTCCCGCCAATAATATACGTCAAAAAGCGCCCTAGGTCCGGTTTACGAGTTGGTTAACATTGGCGGGAAAGAATAAAGTCCTTAATTAAAATTTAGTCATGAGGTACTTGCGCCAAGTGACGAGTTGTGACATTATAGAAACCCCACTGGGCAATCTCACTAATTAATCCAAGCGAACCAAATCATAGTCGCTGAGGGGCGCTGTATTAAATCTGTACGCAAACTTATTGGGCCATAAGCTTAATGTGGATTATTCAGTGTAAATTTTACGTGAACGCGGGATAAGGTTTTACAGACCTGAGAATTCTATAAACGTACGATAACCAGATATTCTCCAACAGAAAACACAAATAATCGAACATAAACAAACAAAAATTCCAAATCTATGGTAGTGAAAACTTGAGGCCCTATAGATATCAGCACACCCTAAATTGAAATCTTGAAGCCCTAGTCGATTCATGTTGCATGGTTAGCACGTTGAAGGGGATTGTACATCTATTCCTAACTAACAAAAATATCTTCTAAATTACACCAAAATCATGCTACTACTATTGACAAATTCCACTTATTTAAATAATTTAATTATATCAAATAATGGAAATTCAGACGTCTCTGGTAGGATGCTATGGTACAAACATGCGATACAGATTTCCAAACCGGCATAACTGCAAGCAAGCTAACGTCCAAAACTAAAAAATAAAATAAGCTATAATTGTGCCATGCCTGAAAATTATAAATGACAGAAAATGGAATTGTATTCCCACCTTAAACCAGTAGACACAGTGGTGAGGCGCACCATTAGAAGAACTTCACACCATCGCCTCCATCGCTAGCAAAGATTTCGGCCTTTTTTTCAGCTTCGAGGGTTTGCAATGCGCGCAAGAGGATTCTGTCATCCATACCATGAAATTCTTGAACAAAAAATGAAATACGATGAGAAAAAAATGGGATTTTTTTGTGTTGATTTGTTTAAAAAACAACAACTGGCAAATGGCTTCCGAAAGATAATATAAATACGTAACTACCCTCATTAGAAGTATCGTCGCCACTGATCAGCTCATACAAAGTGAATACAGTGTTGTTTAATCCATTGTTATTGACCTGCAATTTCAAATAATAATGTAAGAAAAAAAAGCAAATTACCAAATTTTAATAATTCTCAAATTCTACGAGAAAAAAATACAAAGCGTCTACAATATATTAAACATTCATTAAATTTAATTTACCTACTAAATATTCCCAGGGTGTACTATAAATTCGCAGAGTAAAATTAAAGCATATTTAAAGGATTTTAAGATTTGACCCTTACATTTTCAAAGACCTCGCCCTCCCACCAAACCTTAAGACGTTTATTAATACCACATTCCATAACTTTCCATTGTCTAACATACAATATGATGGACTTACATATGAGTAAATCTTCTGGCCCCATTCTTCAGGAGTTCGCCAATACATAAAGCATCTCTTCCGTTGCTTGTCCAACCACTCGATATTACCTAAATTGGAAATTTAGTAAATTGCCACTATTAACAGAACATGTAATGCCAAAGTTGATTAATTGCAGTTTTTGAAAATCCATACTATACAAGTATATTTGGCAAGTCAGGTAGCTTGTGCCATATTCTTTAGTAAACATGACAAGAATGAGTTTGTTTATTTTGTATATTTGTACTTATTTAACCACAATCTACCACCACCCAAAAACTGCACTCAAGATATCCAACAAGGTTCTCCTGATTACCAGGCGGATGTTTACCACCTAACCCGTTAACGAAATGGTGATGGATTTATGCAGCAAAACGTATTTTTAGGTCACTGGGACCCATTCACCTAATTCAGAAGATTTTTAGGTTTTCCTCCAAGCGTTTGATACTGTCAACTCATCGTAAGCAAAGAATTTTAGAACTTTAACGAAATCTAAACTCACCTTTCTGTTTTAAATCTTCCAAAACAATGTAGATTGAGTCAATAGATAACTTTCCTTGAAAATACTAGTTAAGTATATAAGATTTACGTAGGTGTTGCATAAAAGTTAAAACACTTAAGATTTCAGTACAGTGCAAATCTTAAATTTCCATGCACTTGTTTTATTTTTCAAAACAAAATTTATTCCATATTTTGGTTGTCCAACCGACTTAAAACATTCTTGAAATAATACATTTGAAAAGGATACTGTCAATGGCTTTGTTCACGAAAAGTGGACTACCATGTGCTTCGGAAATATCGAGTATGAATAATTTATTAGCCCGGTAATAATTCAGGATCAGTGATCGCCAGGCTTCAAGCTGTTTTTTCTTAGTGTCTAAATTGGGTTGAATCCTGTCAATATAGACAAAAATCAAAATATTAAAATTGCATAATGAAAATGCACTCATCAACTACTATACAGGTAAAGAGAGTCAAAATAGGATCAAATTTATACCGCGTGGTGTTCCTTCAAACTCCAAGAAAAGCGGTATAACCGAATTTATAGTTACATGTAAAGTGGGGTCCACTTGCTTGATCAGTGGAAATATGTCCCCAAAATGGCAGAAAGCACCTATCGCAAGTGTGCACCAGGTATTTGCCAGAGCCAGGCCATGCACTCGTCATGGAAGATTTCATGCATGCCTACAATACCAACTGACAGTAGTTTTCATCCGAAACCATTTACCCGGAGCATCTACTTTTCTATTACCATTTTGCAGCTTCATACATAAATAATTTGCACGTCCTGGATGACAAAATGTCAATTCACTCTAGTTCTAACACATGCGTGATAGTTTGGATAAAAAGTCATCCAGCATTCTGGCTTGTCGAGTTCATTGCCAGCTGTGGATGAAAATATCCATTAACTCACAATGCATACGGTGCATTTGTAAATGACATAAGACAGACCCTTGACAACATTCAAGAAGA
The DNA here is from genome assembly GCA_033995625.1 of Ophyiulus pilosus. Classification (NCBI taxonomy): domain Eukaryota; kingdom Metazoa; phylum Arthropoda; class Diplopoda; order Julida; family Julidae; genus Ophyiulus; species Ophyiulus pilosus. Next base: position 18,422 of record JAUJYV010000187.1, read on the forward strand.
AAAAAAACCTTACAAGAAAAGCCTTACAAATTTAACATGGATGACAAGTGAACAACAAAATATAAGTATTTATTGCATAAAGTTTGTCTTTTGCTGTACACGTACGCTCCATGTTTATGTTGACTGATGTCAACAATGCATGCGCGGAGCTTCATCAGTTATCGGTACAACAAACTGTTGATGGACCGGCTGTGCATACCTATCCGGTGCCAGAGTCGGGTCCAATTCCGCTGATGTGTGAAAACTGGATAATAGTGTAGTGTCGATACAGTACTTATAGGAGGATCCATCTCGAAGGATATGCTAAAATTCAGTTCAGACCCTACCTGTTGTTGTTGTTGTTGATTGGGGTTTAAGGGCCCAAAGGCGACTACAAGGCTTAAAAGGGCCCAACCGGTTGCAAGTTGATCCTGTAGAGGGTCAGACCCTACCTGTCAGGTAACACTTGTTACCTGCGTCCATTTTACAATTGCATCATTGTAATTTCCCCTACCGAATATTTATGCTTTGTAATACGTACACCAATACCAATATAACTTCAAAACAAATTTTACAATATACGTACACAATCAGCACAAGTACCATAACAAACACGTAATAGGCCTAAATATATATGGAATTTATAAACGTAATCATAACCCACAACACGATTAATTCTCCATATTGGATAAAGAACAGCATTTTCTTTTACACAATGGTATCCTGAATTAAATATCCTGTTCCCGTACGGTACATACCATTCAATTTCTAGCGTATTTGGTGAAACTACTTACGTGAAAAATGGTGGAAAGCTGTACTGCCAAGGCCAGCTGAAGTCAGCCATGTCATCTTCTCTTGGTTCAGTTTTCTACTCTACTCTAATGGAAATTATTAAAAGCGAGGTATAGTAAAACAACGACCGATGATTCAATAAAAGAAGACATCCAGTTATTACTATTTCAATACTCGATTTAAGTTCATGACAACATCCGAAATGTTGATGCAGTTTGTTTACGTTAAAGCGTGCTAGAAGGTTAGCAACATATAATTAATGACGTCATGTGATGGTAAGTTTCCCCAGGGTTGAAGCGACCTCTGGCGACCATATGGTAGTCAGAAATTTTAGAAATTTTGGCGGGAAAATTAGCATAGTTTGAAAAGAGTCGAAATATTTAATAGACAGTTTTAGAATGTCAACGTCTTTATACTTACCTTAACTTTAATGGCGGGAAAGGAGGAGCCACGCATTGAACTACCCCATGAACTAACTGAACGGAATGGGTGCGCATGCGTGATTCTTCCATTCCCGCCATTAAAGTCAAGTTATAGACGTTGACATGCTAAAACTATCTATTTATTCGTGTATATAAAACTACAATTTTGCAAATTTTATATGCTTTACCGCCATAAACAGATGTAGAGAAGCTATAGCTACTTCACGATATAAATCGCAATCGGAAGTTACAATAATGTCTTGTCATGTTACAGATGCCGAAATATTTCATTTTTATAAAATTCCAGGAAACACTTTTTTTAAAAAAAAATGTAACAATACATTTTCCAGATACATTTTGTTATTTTAGATAACACCTACTTTTATTTGTAATGTTACACATCACATGTAATCTTTCATATGTATTACAAAATGCGTGTTACAAAATGTTTTAAAATAAACAGAAAATAAACACAGTACGTATGATGCACAATGCATTATACATTTTGAAATTTCTGTATTTACTTTGCAATATATTTTTCAATTTGCTGAAATTTCGATATGCATTTCTCTTCCTTCATGGGTAACTTTAGAATAACATCTAATTGTGCAAAGCTTAATTCAAAAACTTTCCCCACTCTTCAATATTTCAGGAATTGGAATTGTTTATATGCATATTAGAAAAACAAAACTCGGTAAATGTAAGTAATTTCAAAAATTTTTGATAGTATTCCTCTGATTATGTTCAAAGATTTTCAGAGAAGAATAACTCGTACAAATATTGTTTAGATGGTATTTCTTTGAAAATTTATATAAACGGTTAAGAATAAACTTATCAAATATTAAGGACGTATAAGTAATTAAGACTACTTGTTTGATTTACAAACACTACCCTAAACATGCTTACTAAGACTGACTTTCTATCAGTAAAATCTTTCTCTACAATTAACGTGTATTAAACATGTCGTTAGGCAATGATTTAAATGAATATGAAGATGTGAATGCAACTGATTGCAAGAATGGCGATATGGAACAACAATGTGTTTTACTGGCAAATATTAAGGCACGTATATGCATGTAGCATGCATGACCTGTGTTAATGATGAGTTTAAAACGCGAAATATACCTCGTACATCATTTACATCCTTTTAATATACATCACCCTCACGAGAAAATAATCTGCAACTACCTGCAAATTTGGCACAAACTTATCCTTCACAATTACGTTTGACAAGAACATACTTAGGGCACATAGCGAATGTTAATAAACATAAAAGCAAAGTTAATAATTATTTCCATAAGTAACATACCTATATCGATAAAATTCATGCATTGTTTCATAAAAACAGCTTGATAACTAAATAGTGCCTGATGGAAGTTTCTATGCTTTGGCAATGGATGAAACATTTTAAACTTATGTCAACATTTATGTTGCATTATTTGCAACCGCCAGGCACATACGATCTATTATAACAAAGATGGCGGCAAAGGGGTATTCTGAGACAGTTGAACAAAAAATATTTTCTTAAAAAACTTACCATATAAGCTAGATGACACTTGGTGCATCAACAAAAGGCAGATGTTCATATGGCGGTGTCCAAATTATTTTTTTTTGAAAAATTAAACTATCATAAACTATTTCACCCAGATCTTCGGACATAACAGACTGTGCAAAACTCATGTTTTCGCGCTTGTCACCATGATGACAAGCGCGAAAACATGAGCTGGACAGTGACATGCAGCGTCAAAATTGCGACGTTCGTCGATGCTTATCAGAATAGCTTGTGAAATTGAAGATGATTCGGATTCAGGATCCAATGTTGAGGATGAATCCGATCATAATGAACGTTGCCCATGGCGTGATTGTTGGGCTATGCTCAGAGCATTACTTGCCCTTAACCCAGACCTGAAATAAAACCTGCAATGCAGCTGCGTCCACCAAGATGTCTATTAGAGTTTCAGAAACTCTTAATGGATGCCCCTTCGATCATGTATGCGGACGACGGATTTTGCCTTATCCCGAGGTAGACTACGCTCATAGTAATAATCGCTGTCGGGGAGCTCAATTTCTCGCTTCTTGGTCGTGGTTGTGGTCACCTTCTGCCTGGTCACGGCCTCGACCCGCTCGCCAGGATGGGAGATGAGAGAACCTCTTGAGCCTGGGTTGGTGGAGCGCGAACGGCCCGAAGTGCTGCTGGAGTCATCGTCGCCAACAGATGATCCCTTTGGTAGCACTGGTGACGGAGGGCGCCTGGAAAATGGAGGGGGTGATGGCGAGTGGGTGTGATAGATGCGAGGAGATGATCTGGAGTGACGATTGTTAAGTTTGGGAGCTGGTTCATAGTCGTTGCTGTTGTGAAAGTTATTTGAGCGGTTGTTGTTCTGGTAATTAGGGGAGAAAGGGCGGGTGAGAGGCGGTGGGGGAGAGCGGGGTGAGGGCGGGGGTGACGACGAAAAGCGTGACGGAGGTATGGAAGACGGCAGCTTAATATGATTAGAGTACTTGGGCGAGAGTGGCGGGCTGCCAGACGACTGACTGGCGGTCCTCGGCGACAATCTAGCGCCTGACCACTTGGACGGAGTCGGCACGTACTTGCGGTAGGTCGGCAGTTCCTCCTTGGCCGGCTGGTTATCCAACAGTTTCTGCATGAACTTATGCCTCTTGGTTTCGTGCCTGTTGGACATGTGTGTCCCGGTATTGCGAGTAGCATCTTGATAGGGAGCGCCAGTGCTATAACCAGTTTTGTTGCACTGATTATAAAGATTACCGATGGACTGGCTCCGTGAGCCGTTGAATGCATTGTAGCGAGTGGGTTTTTGAATTCCGGGTCCGGTTTCGATTTTGTTCACGTTAGGAGAGCTGATGGTTAGATAAGTCTTGGAAGTCAGGTTGGATCCCTTGTGTTGGCGGGACAGCGAGTTGTTGGCAGAGCTGTCTGGACTCTTGTCAGAGCTGCTGTTCAAACGACTCTTCAGCAGATTATTGATGGCGTTTTTGACTATGCTCTCGTTTCGACCGCGCTCTCCTTCATATGAAGTAGGCGTCTGGTATTCAAACTCAACGTTGGGTTGTGTTGGCGTGCCACTATAACGGGGGCTGTTGACCGGGCTGCTACAGTCACTGTCGTCACTCTTGATAGAGATTTTAATGACGTGCTGCTTAGAGGGGCGGTGGTGCCTCGGCGGTCGCACAGGTCGGTACAGCTGAAGGGGAACTGGGCCAAAGACAGAGTCATCATCGCGAATAGATACGGCAGAGTTCTCTTTTTCCAAAAAGGATTTGGAGCGCAGCGAGTGGATGATATCACTTACGTTTGGTAGTGGACCCAGATCCACTTCCGGCTGTAATGGCACGGTCTTCTTTTTGGCCATCGAGGATTGCATATTTCTAGTTGCATTCTCGTGCATTTGTTTTCTATCACGGAGATGAGCATCGTGGCCTAGCGTAGCAAACTTGAATGGTGCTGCCGAGTTCTTGGAGTTAAAAGGCCTAGCCAGAGAATGAGTGCTGTTTCCGTAATCCTGGTTGCCACCTGCGGGATTTCTACTTATGGTTCCCGTAAAGCGTGCACCAACTCCTGGGTCCTCACCAAGGTAGTACTGCTTCTTGAGCAGACTGGAAGTCGAGGAAGTGGAGTGGTGCCCATTCGATTTTGATTTTGGCCCAGGCATTTCCGACAAAGTAGGAGGAGGGACTGGTGACTTCACCGATTGGCCAGAAGGCATTTGTTGTCGCTTAGAGTAATGGACACGCCTCAAGCTACCATCGTTGCTTGACACAGGAATGGTGTGAACTAGTTTGGAAGATGGATCTGAACCGTGATAAGATGTCGGAGATATGGTCACCTGGCATCTGGTAAGGCCTGCGTCTTCCAAGTCTTGGCTTCCAAAGTGGTTCTCGATCCAGTCGAATGTATCGCGCTTGATGGAGTCGTCGACCTGTTCAATATATGTTGACCGATGAATGCCACTTGGAGATTCTGGTCCCGAAAGTTGCCTCAGTGTCTCCTCGCGTTTCTTTTGCCTTAACCTGTCAGGCACAGTATCCCATGTGTCAGCAGGGTATCCCTCGCTATTTAAGCCGGGCAATGGGGAGCTTATACGGACAGTGTTCTTGTCTTGTCTTCTTTGGGACGTAGACGTTGGCGAGTACGGTGCGGGGTGTGCCTCGTTATTTAAGTCGGGCAATGGGGAGCTTATACGGACAGTGTTCTTGTCTTGTCTTCTTTGGGACGTAGACGTTGGCGAGTACGGTGCGGGGTGTGCCTCGTTATTTAAGTCGGGCAATGGGGAGCTTATACGGACAGTGTTCTTGTCTTTTCTTCTTTGGGATGTAGACGTTGGAGAGTACGATGTATCTGCAATGCTTAACCAGTTGGGAGGAAGCGCCTTTTGTTCTGGTAAACCATCACCAAGGAACTCCTCGTGGTTGGATGTTTTCTTGGTTTGAGTGTTCAGTTCTCCGTCCTTGAACTCGGATACCTCGTTGACTTCATTAGTATCGATCACCTTGTGGGATTCACTTGATTGAAGAATTGGGCCTGGGGATATGGTCAGGGCGAATTCACGAGCTTTTAAGGCGGCCTGCTCCTTTTGCTTCAGAGCCCGGTGGATTTCCTTAAAAAAGAAAATAGTTTATGATAATCCGCCTTTTTCCATTTGATAGCATTTCATCAACCAATCACATATTTAGGGTGATAAATGTGGACATTAATCATTTACCATTGCTCAATCTGCATTTAATAGGTTACATATAGGTAAATATAACCCGTTAAATATAAGGCAATAATTACAATAAGAATGTCGGGAAGATGTCGGGGAATGTTGTGTAATTGGGGCATTAGAGATATTTAATTAGAAATCACTAACTTATAAATGAAAATTTGTTTTCATATATGTTTGGAAATCGTGTGGTTCGCCACATATGTATGTATGCAATCTTACATAGCACGAATGCATAGCAGGAAAGCTCGCAGAAATTTAATTGATACTGTGTTTCAATATGTGTTTCATGACATCAATGTTAAACCGTGGTCTGGTATGGCTCCCGAAGACACCCTTCACCATTCTAATTGGAGTTTTAATCTTATCTTTAAAACTTTTCCCCATTTATTACAAAAAAAATGAAAATTGTAAAAAAAAATTATTCCACGCTAATTTTTAAAAATGCCTAGACTATATCGAATGCGCATATACAATGTAAGTGAATGCCATATGTATCTATAAATATGCCATGAGTAAATTTTCCACCAGAGGCATTGTTTTCAAAGAACTAATGCAGGCATTGGACTAAAAAATGATTGTCCATTGTTTGGTAATTCAAAAAGATGCAAAAAACGCGAAGTTACAAACATTCTGTCTAATTAACACGAAAAAGCATCAACTTAAAAGGCGATATAGATAGGTCTAATTTAGATAGCAAGAAAAGAAAATCCATTATGTATACGTCGATGGATAAACAACATTACACTAGCTTACAAACACTAACCCTGGCCATTGGTAGTCTAGCGGTGTTCGCACATGACATCAATCCTTCTACTATAATTTAAAAATGGTTATGAAACTATGTAGGAGACTGGAGACATACATGGTGCTGCCCTTGAAACAACGTGTAACCCATTTAGCTGGACTGAAAAGCTCATTCCTTTTTAGGAAACATTTGCCAGAGGATTTTTTTCAAATTCTAATATATCATTGCGCAATCTGACTTTACAGTATATTTTAGTTTAAAAAAATACTTAATTTTACATTAACAACATATAAGGTTTGTTGCAATCAGTTATTTTTTAACTTGACAGGAGACACATTTCTAAAGAAATGTAGCAGCTAGTTGTCATAATTGATGACGATATGCTGAAGTTTGACTTCTCAAAATCACATAACATATTTCGTGTCACGTCCTATTAATAAATCTACAAATTCTTAAGTTTAATCAAAACGTTGTTAGTTAAAATCTATTAGTTACCTAGAGGCTACAAGTCACCTATTTGAAGGTGTACATGTCTATTGTTTATCGCACCTGTTTATGAAAAGTCCAAGAAAGACTCGTGTGTTGTCATAAACACATTTCTTAAATAGGCAAAAACCATATTGTTCAGTACAACACTGATTTAGATGTCCAACTAGTTTTTATGTTGCAAGAATGACCTTACCTCCCTAGTTAGGCCACCAACTTCCTCGGTTATTTCAGTATCTGTCTTCTCCTCTCGGGTTTCATTAGTGGAATTTTTGGATTGCTTAGTCTCGCTGATCACCTTGGAGCCAGGTACGATAGTCCAGCCAGGACCAGGGTCATCCAAACAACCGCTTGTCTTGTGCTAAATAACGAGAAAATGGGTCAATTTAACACAATCCAGAAGGATAAAAGCATTCATTTATACGACTTGGTTTTCGGCTAGAAGAATAATTTTTCAGTTTATAAGCGTTTTAAGTTTTGTTTATGGAATTATTTAATTATATCAGAGACCATAAACTTAAGTGTACAAGTTGTAAAAAATCCTTTAAATCAGGAATCTCTGTAGTCAAGAAGCATTTGCTTATAATGGCATTCGAAGGGGAATTTCTCCTGCTCAAAGGCATCCACACCCTTGCTCTGTGCCCCTCCAAAAAACTTTTCATGACTCATTTCCTGTTGGAATATTTTTTAATGCCAATGTCATTTTTGATAAAAATTTAATCTACTGTAGCAATATTTTTAAGGAAGGAAAATTTGATATGGTTAACCTTTAGTTTTATATTCTGTGCATGTATTTTAGTTGAGATTTGCACCTGGATAAAATTGCCGATTTCAAATTATGTATAATGTAGGAAAATGTCACCATAACTTTAAAGAAAAGTTAATATATCTTTCACAAATTATAACACAACATTCCATTGATCCCAACTTCAGAACTTGTTGTAATGTCTAAGGCTACTCATGGTACATGCATGCATTTTATGAAAGGGAAAAATTAATGATACGTGTACGAATGTTTATAGTGTACATTAAAAAAACCGTATAGGTTATAATATAGGGTTCGGGGTATTATCTACGGTTCATCAGAGCGCCAAAATCTCATTGGCCATCAAGGATGACTCCTTGAGGCGACTGCTAGCTGCTTCTGTTATAATCCAAGGTTTTAAGCTTTTAATTAAATTTAATGCAAGTATTGAAATAGTACTCCGTAAACAAATGTAGCTGATGATAGTTATTATGGAGACATTTACATTGCTAGCAGATTGTTTAAAATAGCTTTTTTTTTTATAAAGGAAGTGAGCACCTTAATTCTGTATATGCATGTCTCCTTTGGAAAATGCATGAGGCTATAATGAAATATATTATAGGCAATAGACAGTTTGAGCATGCCAACGTCTTTATTCTTACCTTAACATTAATGGCGGGAAGGGAGGAGCCAAGCATTGAACTACCCAAAGTACTAACTGAACGTAATGGGTGCTCATGCGTGGTTCTTCCCTTCCCGTCATTAAAGTTAAGGCAAGTATAAAGACGTTGGCATGCAACAACTGTCTATTATCAGGAAATACGAAAAAAAAAAACTAATTTCGAGTAAAAACTTTACTTTTCTGGAATATGGAATGAGTTTATTCCAATATATTTTCATGGCGGGAAAGTAACTGAAGTGGGTCGCTTTGAAATATACAACGTACTTAAATCCGGCTAGCCTATAATCATTATACGAAATAACTTCCATATGGGACGTTTATGCGTTTATAAATTTTCATACTACCTTCAGAATTATTCATGCTTGTTTAACCCAGAATAATCAAAACCTGCATCCTAAAATAACCATCGCATGTGGGTTACCTCCTAATTAATTTTCCAGAAACTGAAATAGGTGCGCAGATGACGTAAGATCGACCTTGTTTTCATTTCACTAAAGTGTCTGGAGGATTTCAGCAGGTGAAAGTGTATCTTGACCAATGCAATTATGAGGTCTCACACTTTCGTCCTTTGTTTTAAAAATTTCGCAACTATTTACCAAAAGTTTCCCTTCTTGTCGACAATGTTATCAATTATGTAAATTGGAAATTATACCACATGCATGTAAACAAGTGTGGCACAACGTTATTCAGCAAATTAAATTCACCAGTATAACAAATGTGTAAATAAAATGTATTTCCCAATAGAAAACATCAACATATTTATATGAAACGTTATGTCATAAGCTTTGCTTGGAAATGGGATGTAGCAAGATGATTTTGTTATCAGCTTCTTGTATATTCGTAAACATGTATACAAGTATTTTTTTAAAGGCCAATAACTAACAAAAAAAGTGCAAGTGACCTGTTGTGAAAACACCAACTTAAAATTTATTTCTAAACATATTATTCTAAACAATTATACTTTTAAATTACACGTTGAACGTACTTTATATGTTAGCAAATCAAGCATTATTTTTTTTAAACAACAGGTTCCTCTACCCAGTAATCAAACCCGGAACTCAAAGATAGAATAAAATGTTAAGACAAAGTATGTCTGGACTGCCTCTTGCCCTGTGTTTAAGTTTCTCTCAACCTATATACAGCCTATACATGCACAGTATACAGTATGTAACGTGTGTATTAAGGAAGTGTACTTTTATTTTTAAAAATCTGTTATAATTTCTGATATTGAAAATAATTATAGAATAATAACTAATCATAAATCAACGAAATCCCTTGGTGGTCCTTAGTAATTTTTAACAAGGTAAAGGGAAACAATCATAATAACTTAATGAGTATAATGATATAGCTAAAAAATTCACTGGCTTAAATATTAGATCGAAACTTACAATGATGACCATGGATAAAAATGCAAGGTATCTTACCAAGTCAAACGTATCCTGATATGCAAAGTAATTTGATAGAATTATTGGAATTTTTCAGATTAAATAAAAGGCACGTCCTGTACGTCAGCAACAAATAACAGAAATACCCTTTCTGTGGAAAATCTTAATAAGGACTAAACTTTTCAAACTGTTTCAAACGCAACGTTAAAAACCAGTTAGCAAAGTGGACCACCTTCGAAATTCCAACCAAAAATGGTTTACATAAATCGAATGGGTAAAACCACTTCGCCTACACACATAGTCCGTACCTAAAAGAACACGCCCTCGCAAATTTCCCTTCCTTGTATTTTTGTAAATATGAAGAAGGAACTGTCACAAGAGTTGTGGCATTTGACACATTTTTTTTCTTCAAGTAATTAACAGGTGAATGCTGATCATACATATATGGTATCAGTCACCCCCTGTGTATCAACAATATTAATCTCTTCTGAAGGATATTATGAGTCACATTGTTCTATCCCAATAATTTATTGTCCATTTTATCATTTGAGTTATTACATGAAATATTTACTACTTTAGATTTGCCTATTATTTAAAATCATTTTGGAATACCTCAACATGGAGTTGGATTCAGATATATAACAAATTACAGTCGAACCCGCGTAATTGCACAGACCGGATAATTGCATATATTCTCCATGTCCTGAACTTTTGCCTTATGTTCTGTGCATGATGTGAACCCGGATAATTGCACATTTTACAAGCCCCACGTGCAACTTTTGTATGGAGTTGTTCCCGGATAAGTGCATAAACCGGTTAATTGCAAATTAAGCGGGTTCGACGGTAGTTATTTATTTGGAATCGGTTATGTCATGAGAACATTAGCTGCTCTTTGCACATATATTTGCATAAATTTTATTTTATCCAAATGCTTACCTCTGTATTTTCATTTTCTTCAGTTCTAACTTCCTCTGTCGTGTCAGTGGTAACCTGGGGTCCACTATCTTCAATTATTTCTCCATCATCAGTTACCGTAATTTCTCGTTTCACTCGAGTTTCAATCTATAAATGTACATCAAATATCTTTAGAATTATATCATCAAATAATTTAGCATCTAAGGTAATCCATATGTGTAATCATGCCACGTATGAATTACCTCAGATGTAATGCACTAAAGTTATCTAAAAAGCAGTTTACAAATTCCAGTTTACAAAGTGAGACTAATGTAGATAGCTACAGGGACAAAAAGTTAATGAGAAATTAAACTAGCCATTTTACAAAAAGCCATTTATGGAAAACAAATTGTTAAGCACTTAAAATTATTATTGATTTTCTTTAGGAAACAAACTTTAAGTTAGCTGTAAATGATAACCGTGATAAAGACAAGAAATACAGGTAGTTCATCTAAAAAGTCGTGTTGCCATTAGGCGATTTTTTTTCTTTTTTTTCCATAAGCAATGGGTAAATTGTTAACAAAATTATCATAACTCGAAAATCATGTTTGCCCATATGTGATTTATCGCTAGAATTCCGTTATTTCTTTTTTTGAGGAAATAAACGACGTTAAGCAGCTGTAGCAATATCACAGAGCATCAGCAATTCAAAAATAAGGCCAAATACGCCTTAAAATTACTTGTTAGATGGGGTGAAAATCCTATTTATTGGGTAAGTTGGAGATTCCCTCCATGACAAGAAATGACTAGTAATTCCGCAAATCTTTGTTGGTTTTTTTGGAGCAAGTGCGGTCAAAGCACATTTGCCAATTGTCAATTTGTGGACCTACACGTGAGAGGCTAGTAGCTCCAGCCGGAAACGCTCATTTCGGCGGATATGTCAATGTTCTTGAGGTGGACAATATATTCGAGTACAAGAAAGCGGCAGAATCTCGTATAATAAGACCAATTATACTTTTGATCAATTAAAATTAGGTGCAAACAAAACATTGGCCAATATATCATCGTATGCAGAAGATAACATTGAAATTTGGATTATCAAGGACAATTAACATGAAAGTAAAGCAAAGGACTGATCATGTAATGATTAGACCCGGACTCCATAAAAATGCTCTATAACGATTTTGATAAGGTTGCCAAACAGGAAATGTGAAAAACATATTTAATCGTTTTCTATCCATGCATGACAAAATGTTAGTCAGAGATTTCTAAAGCTTATTACTGGGCATTCTACACAAGTTTGTAACAACGTTACACTGGTGTGAACCGTGTGATGATCAAGTTTTGGTAAAACACAAGATAAAAACATGTATGCACCTTCTGACTTTTAGGTGTATTTTAATATAGTGTATTCAGAGAATCCAGTCATTTTTGTGGAAAATATTCAAGCATATTTCAAAGATTCCAATGCTCATTCCTTATATTTTCAAGGACCCCTCGCAAGACTAATTGCTATAATATTTGTCTAACAAGTCAGAAGTTTTTCTAGAGAATTTTAAAATAATAGGTTTTTTGTTTGTTTTGTTATACAAAACTTAAAATTAACAGAAATTTCCAGACAAGGACAGGGAATTCCAGTATCAACTGGTATTTAACACGAACTTCAGGCACAATTCCCGACTTTCAAGCCTACTGGACACCCATGTGTATCATGCAGCATAACCACATTAATATCCTTCGCTATAATTTGTATTTTTTTATTAATTTTAATTCGTTGAATATCATTATTAAGTGCAGCCAACCAAAGCTAAACATTCATAACTTTAATTTATTTGTAAAATTTAGATTATGTTAAATTACAGCAAAAATTTAAAAATAACTACCTGTTTAGTGACCAGTTTATCAGTTTTTCTCTTCGTCAACCATTCCTCTGAAAGAAAAATATCACCAAATTAAACTAAAAAATACAACATTCACAAAAACCAACGAGTTAAGTCAATGAAATTAATTGTAGCATGCATAAGTTAAAATAAATTATAGCTGAATTTATTCATCAAATCAGAATTGTTTGGAAGGGGGAGGAACGATTCATAAATCAGTAAGGGGCCCTGCTATTTTAAATACTTCAAAAATGTGGGGAGGGCCTAATATTTCAAAAGAAAAACAAGATTTCTCGAATGTATATGACAACAAAATTGTTTCAGAGAAAAGAACTAAATTTATAGTTAGCGGCCTAGTTTTTTCATCTCGAGACGGATGTGGGATCCGGACCCCCTGGATCCGTCCCAACAAGTTTTCAAAGCCTTTTAGTGACGTTAGTAATTGTTTAAATACTGAATGTAAAACTTGATTTGGAATACCTGTTTTTGTTGTGTTCAGCACCTCCTGTTGCACCTAAAAAATTAAAAGAAGTATGTAGCATTCGTTAGAAGATTACATTTAGTACCTTTCCCATTACCCCTTTCACTATATTATCCATGTGTTCGCTTATGTACTCTTATACAGTTTGTGATATTTAAAAATTTGAGAAGTTTGTTAAGTTTGCTAATAAGTCCTTAAACATGCAAAAAATTTAACTTAGAAATTCTGGAATGCGTCAAAAGAATATTTAGAAACTTTCCAAGAAACTGTAAAGTTGTAGGGTTTTCCTGAGAGATTTCCCCATCTGAAAACTGATGCCAATATCAATGTGACGTTTGACCACTGGTAAGAGGGCCTATGAAGAGTGGGTCACCTTAAACATTAGACAATTCGCTAAAAGTGTTTGTTCAACTTATGTATTTTTTGAAAATTGTATTAACTTCTTTAAAAAAAAATGTAAAATACTGTAGTTGTGCGTGGGTTCCTTTCGTATTATGTCATAAAGTTATGTGTAGACCCATGGCATCATGTGAAGATGTGCTACATGCTCAAGCCACTCAAGGGGCTTATTATGACTTATACTTGACATTTACATGAATACTTTAAATAAAAGCTTATAACATTTTCATCCTACAACTTATCTTTAAAAATCGTAAAATTGAAAGTGGTTAAATTTTGACCTTTCTTGAAATACAGATCTAAAAAAACCATTCAATTGAAAATCAAATCAGTTTACTTACAACAGGTACAAGAGGTCCGGTTTCAAAAACACTTGTAGAAAGTACTTTCCCCTTACTGGAATAACTAGTTTCAGAGCCAGAAGACATTGTGCACGCTCTTTGAAGCTGAATTCTTATTCAAACTTCACCATGAGCCTCAGAGGCTCAAGTGATGCGCCAGTAGTGAGATTGGTTTTGCCAGCCTGTCGAAGAATAAAACACGACATTATGGTCATATCATATCATTAAAAACAAAATGCATCCAATGGAAAGGAAAAGCCAATTTTTTTCGCAACTATACGAGCGTATGACGCTAACTGTAAACAACAGACATTGAAAATTCCGGAAATCCGCCGCAAAATCATCCTATTCTTCAAACTATTTTTATTTACTCATTAACTATGCGTTATAGTTGGCATTCAGAGTACTGAACAAAGTAATTCAAACGAATGTGTATTTTTATTTTTGGCGAAAGCGGCCTTGGTGACATAATTTATACATTGAATCGGAATCATGACGTAACATTCAAGGACAACAAAAACTCAAGCGTATCCAGGTAGAACTAGTGAGGTTTTTTTTAGATCATTAGCATACCATTATACAGCAGCATGATGACTTCACAACTTGTATCACACTTTAACAAAGTGATTCACTGTTCAACACAATTTTAAAAATGTTCAAAAAAGTGTAATTTTGAAACCCTCTGACTCTTTATTCAAGTATGCACCTAAATTTCGTTGCATTACTTGATTTTGGTAAGCTTCCATGCGCTATAATCCATATTTAATAATTAACTTAATCCAATTACGCTGATTGGATTTTTAATTTATGGATCATAACACCTGGAAGTAAGAAAAGCAACTAAATTTAGGCGAAAACTTAAGACTAGAGAAGATACTGTAATCTCAAGCCCTATGCAAGTTACCAGATTCTATGATATATAATTTAAAATTACCTTAATTTGATTGGATTAAGTTGATTTCTAATTCTTGATTATGGCAAATGGAAGCCTGCCAAAAGCAAGTATAAAGCAATCCTGAATGCCTTCTAACAACTTGCTGTTTGCTGTATTATAAATAATAAAGGCTGGTCTTGTCAATAACAAAGTTTCGGTAATTTGAAATACTAAAACTTTCAATGCTGTATATGTGTGCATTTTATTTTTAACGGTTGGTTTTGTGAACACTTAAAACATTTCATTTCTAAATACATTTTTTCATATGTCAATTTCCACAATTAATGATTCATAATTGTGGGTATACACTTTTTACGAATATTTTAACCAGTTGTTACAACTGGCATAAAATAAAGAACAATTCACATTGCCATTCTAGAAATGGGTGGAGCAGCTAGCACACAACGCAGGTACTGCAACCTGGGTGGAACACGGTCGTGCCACCGTGGCACGCAAGGTTAGATTGGTACATCCAAACTTTTTTTTCACCTCTCCAAAGATATAAAAAAAGGTTAAAGCACGACGAAAGCTCATTTAAAAGTACTGTAATAAATAAAATGAAAAATGAGCACCTGTCCAGCTTAACTGCCTGAGAGATAGGTACAATGCCAACCTTCTTAATGAATAGAGAAATCCAAGTCGAACGGGTAAAAAACTAATAACTTGGTCGACTTTACTGCTTTGGTGAAAGTTTCAAATTGTACACATAAAAATGAACACCCATCCTTTCAAGGTCATATAGCAATTGCATTTCGGCCATTTGCCCAGACTTCTTCGGCCGATAACCTGGCATGGGACTTCAGCTGGATAACACGTTTTTCAAAATAACTATCAATATTCTATTCATTTTTTTATTCATATTATAAGTCGAGACATTAATGCCATTATGCAGGGTAGTTGTGCTTAATAACGTCATTAAGCTCGCCTTCTCATTATACATTTCAGGGCACAAAACATTGGATGGTTGAATAAACAAATATAAAAGTCTTGGATTCATGCAGTCCATGATCTCTTCAACACCTTCAGAATCTAACGCTTTAAATGTTATTTCTCGTTAAACAAAATTTAGTAAAAAATGACAATTTATGAATTAATAGCTGATTTAGTATTTATACTTTTTAAATAATGCAGTAATACAATTTGTAGCAATAAAATGCTTTAATAACAACAAACCAATGATTTTTTGGCGTAAAAATCGGCCAGATTAGCTCCACCGTCCACATAAGTTTTTAACTCAAGGCCAAAGCTGGAGTTCAACAAAATTTACCTGAAACTGGTGAAGCTAAAACTGGTTGACCGACACGGATCGAGGATAATTAAAAGTAAACCTTGCAAGCTCTATGTTTCAGAAACATCTCTTTGTGCATTGCATTAAGTGTTGAATTTTTATTCCAAGCAATCCTCATTGACCTCATGACTTCAACACTTCAGTGAAGGTCTTCGTTTCAGTAAAGGTGGAAGAAGCTATTTCAATCTCGCAAACTTTAATAATCACATGACTAAGATACCAGATGTTCAATATCCTTATACCCTGATGCTAGTATTTCTTGAAATTTTGAAATTACAACAGATAAATAATCGAATATACTCGTACATATATAACAGTAATGAATCCATCCTACATTTAGGTAGGCTATCCGAGCATTATGACGACAGCAATTCTGCCAATAACACTCATAAATATTTACAAAACCATATATGAGAATTTCAACTTTACTACATGTGTTTATTTTATACATTTCAGATTGCATGGGTTGCACTGTACACGTTCGTGTGGCGTTTTTACTTAATTAAGGCATATCAACAAGCAACCATTTCCAAGAATGGTAACCAAGATTTTAGCAATTCTTAAAATGTACATGTATTTCAAAAGTACTAAACAGGTTGGTCATCCGGTGGGCGTCTATGCAACCTTCAGTGTATATTGTTTCTCACTATCTTGCACTCCCACCTTTATTGTTGACAACAATTAATATGCAGGTGGTTAGTTCTAGTTTGTTTTTTTTCCTTTTCAGAAAAACTAGCCTGTGGAAGCCCCCGCACCAATGAACCTTCATTACACTTGAAATAAACAGATCACTGGAATGGAATTCACTGGAATGGAATTCCTTAAACTCTGTTTTTGGACAACACGCACATCTGCTTAAAATGGAAATTCACTTCAGATTCCTTAAATGGACAAAATAAAAACATGGCACCATGCCAAGTTGATGCAAATGCTTGCTGACACGTTAAGAAAACCAAGTAACAATGTCATGGTTAAGCACAAGATCAATAAAGAATAACTCTAAACCACAAATCAGAATAAATGATAAAGCGAAACTCCCATTTTAATTTGCTAAGTTTGCGCTTTCATAAATGCCTCTTCAGCTAACATTGTACCTTCATATAGATGACTTATGATAAAAAACTTAAGTTGCTTAAACCCCGGTAAGTGACCAAGTTTTTTACCTCATGTTACGTCGTTAACTTATGGTTACAGGCAATACAACCAATAGGGAGATTGAGCCAGCCAACGTGAGCATACGTCTTTATACTGACCTTAAAAGGAGCTTTGGGAAGGGAGGAGCATTAATTTAAACTACCCAATGAACTAATTGAACGTCATTAGTGCGCATGCACTGATTGGGTAGTTCAAACAAATGCTCCTCCCTTCCCGTAAGTTCCATTTAAGGTCAGTATAAAGACGTATGCTCACGTTGGCTGGCTCAATTTCCGTAATGATGATGTATACTCCCTCTATGACCACAATTACAATGAAATGGACTGGAACTACTTAAAATGAAGGGCTTCAAATCGAGCCAATAAATTCTGCAAGTAACGCCATCAAGTATTTACAGCTGATGATTAGCGTTTAGTAAAATGTGTACGCAATTTTAGAGAGTGGTCCTATTATAGCTTATGGCTTTTATATTTTGCGGTAAATATTAAAAAGTTTATGATTTATTTCAGTAACCAAAGTGTAGCCAAATTAAATCTAATTGGCTGCCAGTGTGGAACGCTTGTATCGCCTGGAACCGTAATTTAACGACTTTAGCTAAAAAAACTTAGTTACTTAAACGCGGCATTAGCGTCAATGGAATGACATTGGAATGCCATACTTTGCCTATGGCATAGTAGTCATAAAGCGGTGTTTGTGTATATAATTATAAACATGAGGCCAAGTCGAGTTGAATGTTTTATGTTTGCTGCGTCACTCATAAATAAACCATGTTCTAAAATCCATACATATGTACATGTATTTTAGAAGAGTTGAATAATCTTTCTAATATATTAATAAATGTCAGTTAAGTGAGTAAACACTAAATACATTGCATTCAAACCCAATTCCTTTGCAATACCACATGACATTCCTTGACTGACAATAGAACACCAGTTGAACTGACAGTTAAGGATTTCAAGTATACTGCTAAAATTTTAAATATTTTCTAGGAATTCATCTGATATCTAACGCTCGGGGAGGCGTAAGTAGTATTTGCCAGCGAACGTCCTAAATTAGGCCAATTTATAATAGAAGGTCATTTGTAAAAGGAGGTGTCAAGGTAAGCCTTTGTCGCCAGAATGGAACAGGGCCACCCTCGTATGATGCAATTAAAGCTTTAAAAAGTCGCTACCTTGTATGGGTAGGGTCAGATTGTCTACAGTATATGAACATAAAAACACAAGAAAGGTATTCACATTAATTTTCAAATGTAGAGACGTATAGCGCTGGAAAGCAAAAGACGTCAAACCTTGAAAGATACCGTATGTTGGTAAAAAACAGGAGTGGAAATGCATCAAAAAACAGAAATATGGAGCCACTAAATTTGGGAGCGCTACAAAATAAATCAATTATATCTTCCAGATTTAATCATTTAAGTGCATTTTTGTGGGCTCAACCCTTTGACTTTATTAATGACAAGAGTTAAAAGCTTTACTAATACAGGTATCACAAATATACTGTAGTTTTCCAGCAAATCATAGAAATCTAAATCTTCTATTGCTACTAAAACTGGTTATTCGTTATAATACCATTTTTATAACACTGTTTTTTATTAGAACAAAATTTTAAAATAAGGTCATAAAGGCTAGTTTGATTTATTACCATGTGTCCTGTAATTATTTTAGTATTGTCATAATAAATGCCAGATCAATGATGTTAGATGTGGGTGTAAGGGTGCGTCACGTGGGTGCATGGATTTTAATCGGTTTTCGCGCATGAGCACATTAAAACAGTCATCGTGAATAATTGCCTAAAGAAATGTGTCGACAAAAGTACAGTTTATAATATAATTTCTTAAAATTAAAACAGAACTGATTTATTTGTAGTACTACGCAGTATTTTCAGATTTTCAGTATGTTATTGATAACATTTAATAGTATTCTTTACATAATACTGTTTATGGTGTAATTTTTATTATATGTTTGATAGCCATATAGTATGACTCATCTAAAACGGAATAAGATTGAAATACACATTCACATTCAGAGATACAAATTCACATTATTGTAGTCATCGGATAAACGTAAAGAATGGCGTATAATCTGACTAACCTCCACGTACAGGTGCTTCCATATTCCAAAAAAGCACCTACACATGATCCTCTTTCTGCATGGAGAAAATTTAGATAAATTAAGAATTGTTCAACTTCAGTTTATGCTCTCGACTATACTTTGGTTGCGCAAATGCAATGTATAACCTTGAATAGCTACTGTACACAATCCAGGATTGAGCAAAAGGTTAACACGCGCCTGAAAGTTCCTCCACAGTCGCTAGGACATTTTTCGTGTGAAATTTAAAATTCACCGAATTCTAGATATTATAAATAATACAAAATTTGCAATTACAATAATTTGTTTTACTTGAAAATAAAAAATTACACCAAAGAAATTATTACGTTGAATGTAATTCTTTACATGACTATGTTACTACTGAATTTGTGCCAAGACTCCAGGTGATAGAAAGGGCACCTAACATGTGGAAGAAAACATAAGAGACATTATATGTGACCTTGGCTCACTATGCTCTAATATGTCTTGTACATAGTACAGTACAGAATATTGTGAAAGCTTAAAGAATAAAGTAAATTTCTTGGTATACTGCCAATAATAGGCCTATTGTCACAGATGGTGTCTCAAAAGTTTAGATAATGGTGTTATTTTAAATTAAACAAGCATGTGCAATACTTAATTGTTTTCCCATTATGTTTTATAATTTGAAATGCACACACTGTGTAATGAATCATGGATCACTATGTCACTGGGTTTAATTTGCATATTTTCAGGTTCGATTTCATTCCAAGTTTATTCTATGGAAGCTTTTAAAATATCCACACTGGAATTAGCATATACAATATCTTATGCGCCAATCCTGATTACCCAAAATGTTCTAAATTAAATCGAAATCTTGGCTACATGCTGGAAAGTTAATTACAACCCTGATATTTTGGGATGTAAACCAGTTTTTGTGACATTCGACGTTAATGACTGATATAGTAGACACTCAAAAATGAAATTTTGAGTGCCAGTTCACAAATACGTAGAGAATTGTCTCCTAATGTACGTATCTAGTGTTCTAATGTTTGATGGACACTAAATGCTAGATATACTTGATCACCTGCTTTGACAATTGGTCACATGTTA
Source organism: Ophyiulus pilosus (assembly GCA_033995625.1). NCBI lineage: Eukaryota > Metazoa > Arthropoda > Diplopoda > Julida > Julidae > Ophyiulus > Ophyiulus pilosus. The sequence continues at coordinate 38,933 of JAUJYV010000187.1, forward strand.
CAAAGAATGCAATGGGCTCGTATCTATCCAGGTGTCTTATAGGTTAAAGCAGAATTATGCAATATTCAGTGATGAAAATTGGAATGTAGACGGTCCTAATGGTTGGGTTGGATTTGGCTTCAAAGGTCAATTCGTTCTAGTCATTACTATTAGTTCAATGCAGTTGTCAAACATTGAAACACTACATGCATACTTTTAAAGACAATTTGTGACCATTTGGTGAAGTTGTCTTTTGTCTTCGCACTTTGGTCTTGAGAGACGCTAAATAAATTCACCTTTGATTCAAAATTTAGTATGCCTATCATCATTGAAGAAAATAAAGATGTATTCCAAAATAATCCTATATTTCCCTGACAGATGATTTATCCACATCTATTCTATTCATACCATTTTTTCATTGCCATTACTGACGTTATAACCACTATATACGAGTCGATTTTGAAGAGGTATTCAAGGCCCCCAGAGGCAAAATTGTTCAAATAACATAACCAAATTCACGAAAGTCGAATAACCAGGGTTTCTGTACGATTTAATTAGTGATAATCAGTTATTTTTTAGATTTTAAGCCTAGCATTTGTATAGGACACGAGTTTGAAAGCCAACTACATATAAGACTTGTATAAAACTGTATCTTAGCTTTCGTTTCATTACCCATGAACTCGCCATGGAATTCCTCAATGCCGAGAGGATCACATGCATTCGTGCGAAAAGTACAAGCATATCATTTTACTTGCTTTTTTCTTAAAAATGCATCAACATCAATACTTAAAACCACGAGTGGTATAACAGGTTTAATTATTTAGGCCGCGCAATATGGCGGGCGAAGTAACTAACGAAGCACGCAAAGGCGTGAAAGTTTTTCCGAATTCAAGTAGTTAAAATGAATTATAATCTTATAAATTCAAGATCATCGATTTTAAGACATAATAATATTAAAATGTGGGTTAGTCATTATAAACTTCAGCTTCTCGGCGGACTATAGTACACAAGTGTCCATTATTCATAAACAGCTATCCTTCAATAATATAAGCATTTTATAATATCTAACAATTTTAACAATTTCGCTCATGGTTTTTCAGTGGCAACCAATGCTTTACTTAAATGACATGAAAATATAAATGTATGGAAAACAAATTGAGGACAACCCAAGTCACCCTACAGTAAAAGATAAACCATTGTTTTCAGATAAAAACTGCATTATTACCTTAATCGTGTTCGATGGACTCGGCTGCTCCAGAAATCCAATTTCTACCTTGATATTGTTTTTTATGCCACACTTTTTTTTAATAAATAGATATCACGGTAAGATTATCGATACTTGACTTGAAATTGTGTCAAAGAAAGCGGTCGAACTTGTTTCATGAAGCTAAAAGAATGCTTCAGAAAATCGCACAACAACGTCTGAGAAAACGATATTTTACTGAATGCACGTGATGCTCCATAAATACGTTTGAGATGGTAGAAAAATGAGCTTCAAATTGCAGCGATGTATTCCTCACCAGTAAAATGAAACTTATAAATGAAGAGACCCACCCAACAGCCGAGATGTTCTTTTGGGCGTCCGAAACTCATTCCTTATTGGTCTGGTTTTTCGCAAAGGCGTTTGGGAACACGTTTTATTTTTTGCTTCATTTCCATATTCTGCCAGCCAAGCAAAGCGCGTCTTTTATGGTTAGAAGGTAGTTCGAAAGAACGGTATTCTCATGAGGTAAAAAAAAACTTGTTAGAAGAATCACAGGATTGAAAAACTGGTTTGTTTGGCTGTCAAAAGGAAACTTTCAAATAATTTATTTTCCTTTTGGGAAAGGGCGAGCTATCTGTTTCTACTGGTTGCATGACAAGGTTTTCCAAATTCGAGGTCACATTTTCTTGATGAAGGCTAATTCCAAGTGCCTGTTGTAGTAGGAGTATTTGTCACATGACTTCAATATAAATATGGAAACATGTGCACGCTACATATTTGTTGCGCACATATATAACCTTTGGTTCTTTTTTAGTCAGGAATTTAAAAAAACAAAACATGGCGGGAACAGGAGCCATCTTGAAATTTACTTATAAGCCTTTCCCAAATATTATTTATTTGGAAATTTATGACTTTTAATCTTCCATAAATTAACTTCCAAGGAATTTTTTATATTTAACAAAATTAGCGAGATGGGTTGAGCCCTATAGAGCCGTGTAAGACAGTTAGTATTTTACCAACATAATTATGTTTGGTCATTTACTCTCGTAAAGGCCTCAATGACAAAGTAAAATGCAATGTTACTCTTTTAAACATTATTACCCCACAGCTAATAGCTGCTGAAGTTATTTGTTCACAGAATGTTAATTAACTACAATCGATTTTAATTCCCAAAAAGATGAAGAAAAATCACACTAAATTACAATTGTGTCAAAATGCGCGCAATTAAGAAAGAAAAGAAAAATTTCTACCAACATAAAACATTCAGAAATTACGAAAAAAAAATTATGCGAATTGGAATCTAGAATTGCTTCGTGAATACAAAAGCGTCCATTTAATGATAAATCATGGCACAAGATGGTGATTAGCAATGTCACAAACATGTCAATGATTCCAGAGAAGCAATCTAGCGGGAAAAGATCTATATAAAATTCAAAAATTGATATGAGACAACTACAGTAAATGTTAAAAGCAGCGATTTGGTTCTACCTATCAATTGAAAAACCTATCCCAGCAAAACTAATAAAGAAAACTATTAACATAATTGATTTGTTTGCTACTGATTTTTTACAAAAATCATCCAAGATTAATTCTCTATAGAAACATAAATAGTATATCATGCAGAGTTATGGTCTCGCACAATCAAAAGTAACATAGTAAACAAAACACTACACTACAAAGAACCTGGGATCACAGCATCAAGGACCCACCAAGAGCACCTGTCTACATTTGCCAATGATAGAAAATAAATCGAAAAATCAAACCCCTGCCATGCTCGAAACCAACTACGGTCTCAAAGAGGAAATTCAAATCAATTCATTACATTACCTACAGCCTACAAATGTCAGATGATAAGGGCACATTTAATTTAGTGCCCTACAGGTGACATAAAAATGGAATATGATAGGGCGTAAAATCAATATAATCAAATTATGCAATATACTAGTGTTAAATGCTCACGTTTTCCATTTTTCAAATGTTAACATGAATTCTAAATATACCTATGGACACCCAGCATCGTAATTACACTGAAACTGATAACTTAGGTCAGGGGTCGTCAAACTACGGCCCGCCGTGACAAGTTAATTCTATATATTCTAATATGGCCTGTCAACAAGATCGTTTGCGGACCCCTAGCTTAGGGTTATAATGTGGAAGTGATTCCATCGTCGGTTTTGGCAGTCTGTGAGTTGACCTCAGCATGCGGATTGGTTCAAGTTTAGCAACTAAAAATGACACCGATGAGGTCGCAAACGGATTTCAACAACATGCAAATGTTGAAGTGATGCAGTGAGACTATGTTTAAAATGAGCTGGTGATGGGCTTTCATACTCTATATTAGAAGATACAAGGAAATGTTCAGAGAAACACTACGCAGAAAAGTTACCTAGGAAAACATCACTTGTACAGAATATAGACTGCAACACAAACAACTTTCAAACGGTGTTGGCTCCTTATGAGCAATAGTGTTTTAAAAAATAGTCGTAAAATAGATTCATGTTCATATCTCTGAATCAATCACAGAAGATCAGTGATGCCCCAACTCAATCTTTTCTAATCCTGTGCAAAGGATATTGCTCCATTGTCACAAAAAAAAAAGCTCGAGAAGTAAAGTAAAGCTGTCAAGATAACGCTACACACATTTCCTTCGATATCATTTGTGATTATGGTTATGAATTCTGGCACTAAATCTATATTTTGGCTTGCAAGATTAACACCTCTGGACAAAAACCAACAAAATATCGAAATATATCTAAACAAAATTTGTGACCAAGGAATCAACGATGAATTTCAGTTTTAGCACAAAAAGTAATGCATAGCCTAAGAATTTTCTTTAACTACTTTAAACACTTAGTAAATGCCTCGCTAGTAACCACATGTCAAAATGAATGCAGTTGTATAAATGAAGTCCACAAATATCAGAGAATGTGGTCAAAAGGCCCTTCTTTTGTTAACAAAAAATTAGCTTGCCATTTTAGTTGCGATGATATTTTTCAATTCAACTGAAATGTAAACTTTTCACTATCCCCATAAACTGGCAAAAGCAAAGCATTTTATAGAAGAAAAATTCACCGAGTTCCGTGCAATTCCACCAGCAGTAAACGGATCGTACCAACAAGAACTACATCAGTTTACCACAAGTACTAGCAAGTGCCAAAAATACCATTCAATTATATCAAGCAGATTGTGTTAGGAGAAATAACTAATGTGCTTTGCCTTCTGCAACACCAAATTCTAACACTAGCATTCCAGGTAGTTTTCCTCTAATATTACTTATTCTAGTTTTTCACACGAAAGGACATTTCAAAAATTAGCAAATTCTCTATACAATTCCTCCAAGAAAATCTGACTCTAGCTTAGACCCCTTAAAGCATTATTTTCCCAAAAAAGTTATCCAGTTCCCCAGCATCACCTATGGCATTAGAAGTTAACCGTATATGAATGCGATACAAGTTTAACATTGGTAAATACCTAGCTAAAAGCCATTCCCCTTGCCTAATCTAATGTGAAAAAGATTCCAGACGAGTACAAATAGTCTATTAGAGTTAAATATGCTTACACCACTCGCTTAAAAAAGAATGCATCGTTAATGTTAAGCTGCATATTTTTCCGGGTTTATAAGGAATGCATTTTAAGGCAGGAAGGGCGGTATATGGCGACTGGTATTATTTTTTATCAACTTGCAAATTGCCTGGCGAGTGTCATTCGAAGCAAGGAACATTTTGGAATTTTTTTTAGTGTCCGGAGTTTCCGAGAAAAGTTATGAAACTGAGACACTAACCAAGTCGGAGCTTTCAAAAAATGAATTTAGATCAGGTTTTTAATTATTGATTCAAATTTGGTCTGTATCGGTAAAAATTACGCTGTAAACAATCAAAAAGTTGTCTAGAATACTTCAAACAAATGGTTAGATGTTTGTGTATTAGGTATCAGGGTCAACATTTACAACATGAAAGCTAGAAATTTCGATTACTTTTATATCTAGTTTCAGTTTGAAAAAACGAATGATAACAAAATTAAGTCAAATTACATCTTGAGGCATTTTTGAAAACACGATTGTTCAACTATCGGAATTGCATCCAAAAATGCTTACGATCAATTGATCATATCAGAAATATTGGCATAAGTCAGGTGATAAAGGAGTAAATTGATGAAATGGGGCTGGGGTGCCATCCATAACATGCACCCGATGAAATCACTGACTACTTTTGTTTGAAAAACAAAAAAACTATTTCAAACAAAACATCATGCATGCGAGAAAGAAAAAAAAAAGACAACAAGGGTATAATCAGTCACTGATATTTGAGGATGCAATATCAACCCTTAGGATTGGATTCAAACCCTCAAAAGACCAGACTATTCTGAGCATGCCCAACGAAAAAAAGAAATTGGAGAAAACATTACATTATCATCTAAAGAAATTACTGATGCATCAATATTGGTGCGAACAAGAATAAAAAAACAAATTGTTCCACATAAATGAAAATATCGAAGAACAAAAGAATTTTGAAAAACTTAAGCTACTAGAAGTGCAGCGAGGTCAAATACCTACTTAAACAATAAACAAACCAAACGATGATAATGGTGGCGCCGTGGGGCAATTTTCTCGCCTTCCGGACTAGAATAGCCTTACGTTCATGCCATGGTGATGGCGATACAGGGCCAATATTACTCTTGATTGCTCACCCAATTGGCATGACCTGCAGTCACTAGCTGCCGATTGATGAAGGTGTTCTGCAGTGAAAAGAAGACAATTTCGTCATTACTAATCACATCCAGGTCAAACTGCAATCACGATTGAAATTCCCTGGCGAACGATGGATTTTCTGAAAGCTTCTGGTGACAAAGTTAGACCCTACTACCTTAATTTGCCAATTATAAATACTATGCACCTTTCCCCCCATAGAAACATTGCCAAAAAAAAAAAAAAAATGCATACGGTTTGAAAAATGTTTCAACAGCAGCTTCAAAGTTAAAAATTTCCTTAAGCTCAACTTTCAAACGCAATAAAGCGTATATGCTATATATAAGAAATAACTGCTTCTTACCGTTATGCCCTGAACCCGATAAAGATGTACATATGGTATGCCATCCTCGGAGTAGTTGATTATTTGGGCTTGTAAGATCTGCCCTTGAGCCATCTCTTCAAAACTCGTAGTCGCATCCATCGACCAGCCTTGGCTCTCTAAAAGTTTAGGCGAGAAAAGGAGAAGAAAGTTCAGCAATAGTGCCAAATAAGCGTCAAATTCCAACTGATATATTAAACTTACCATCGATTGGCAGAACATTCCCAAGGTAACATTCAGTGGCTTGGAACGGCAATGACATAAAGTCACTCCTATGCAATAAAAATAAAATAGATGAATTAACAGTCGATTAAGAAAATCTATGCAATGGCTTTCAAAATACTACTCACAACCATGGTTACAACTTTCACAAGAAGATTGTTAGAATATTCGTTTCTTGTTGCAACCATGATTTTTTTTAGCTATTTACGAGGGAACCAATGCTAATCAAGCTGTGATAAATTTCGCAGAGCTCACCTTATCTGTCTCAAAGACAAAATCGATTCCCTGGAGTAGCCACCATAATCGACGAATTTCAATTCACATTCGTCAGAGTCAGGGTACACATAAATTACTTGAGCTCGGTACCAGCCGCCCATTGTCGTTGCCGCACAAATAATACCAGCTTAAAAGACAAACGGCACGGGTTTATGTACATGATATTTGCATTACCAAAACACTCATGGGACCACCAGTGAAAATCCTTACCTTCCACAGGCATCGGCAATTTGGGTGCAACAAGTCCATCTTGATAACATTGCAGCATACAGTGGTCTAAACGACTCAGTAAGGAATACGTGGGATGAGTTGGTTGCTGAACGAAAAAATGGCCTGCATCGACCAAGCTGGACAGGATGACGTCACAGGTAATACCATCTGGTATTTGGAGCTGCGCAAAAGAAACCCACATCCATAAGTTAAATGCCGTCCAGTTATTAACCCTTTCTTCTGACTTATCAAATTAAAGAGGCATGCAGAATGACAAATAATGCCAAAAACTAAGTATCCCAATTCGTTTTTGAGGAATTTTGCAAATGTTGATATTAGTTTATTCACAATGCTTTTAATCAAAACATAGAACTCACCTGCTGGGTTTCAGGGATAGGCATGCCACTTAGTAGAGGAGAGTTGACTTGAATCATGTTAACTCCAGGAAACTTGGATGTTGGAAATCGTTTACGAATTAGCGCCAAAGCAGAATTAATGTCGTCTTCAGCACCTATAAATTTAAAAAAATCCTGAGCATTATTTTGGGCACGCACAAGTTCCTTCTTCTTGTTAACTAAAATTGTTATTACCAGAATGCAAAAAGAACTATGATATCCCAGGGAATACCACAAATAATCAAGCTAAATTTTAGAAAAACTTTGCCTTTTGTCTAACATGCACAAATAGAACACAAAATGGCACAAATTTCAGCTCTTCTCAATCCATACAGTATAACCCAGAAAAAGTGCATTTTTAATGAAACAAAACGGTGTTTTCAATGCAAAAAAACTTTTCCAGGACTTTCCAATTTCAGGTTTTCCAGTTTTGGGGGAACCATTGAAATACTTTAAAATGCTTCATTAATCAAGAAATGTCAAGGAACTGAAATTGCCGTTGACGAAGAAAAAGTCCATTTGAAAGTAACATGTAGAGAGACATTGTGGTAACATTTTGAACAGCGGCAACAATAAAGCAATACCAAATTTAATTGTTGAATTTAGACAACAGCGCAAATATTGAATTTATAGAAAGTATGCCCAACAGATTCAATTGTTGGTTGGCATAGACTATCAACTTACCAATGACTGCACAAAGCTTCAATTCTGGATTAAAGGGATGCCTTTTGATGCTGATGTTCGCCCTGGATTTGCTCTTTATCAAGTTTACGTAGCGACCCCGCACACCAATCAAACGGCCGCAAAGCCCCTGAGGAATCTCGAACTCGTACACTTGCAGAGCAGTGTAATGATAGTTGCTGACGCTTCCCTCAACGTTGGGAGTGTGAATGTCACTGCCACCTTTGCCACTGTCACTGGACCCCTGTTTGATGCAAGTATATGCCAAGGTTACAAAATATATAAAAAATTACAATTTGCATGGGTAACGTAATATGAACTATTAGCAACCAGAAAAAAAATATAAATAAATAAAGCCAATTCCGGTAATTTGAGGCAATGGCTAATCAAATTCTATTCTATATTAATTCTAACTGCAACTAGAATCTACTAAATTAAAATGCAAAACACATTACATCTAATAAACAAAAGTATGATGATCAAATATCTGATCCATGAAAGAATTGTACAATAAATGTGGTTAATTTGCAGAATCATGCCATTTGCCTATTAAATGAAAGTAACTACCTAAAATGTGGGATTCCTACATGGAAATATTAAAACAAATACATTGAAGATTACTTTTTGAATTTAACGAAGAATTTTAAGAACAGAGCAGCTACCAGTAAAGGAGCAATGCAACTGAAGTCAATTTTCCCTTTCAAAAGACATGCAGGAATTATTTGAACTGGTACTGTCATGCTTGCAAGCCATGTGGTTGTTGGTTTGAAACGCCTGATGGAAACCCAAACACCAAAATAACGGTTACAGGTTCAAAAATTTGGGAGAACATAGAACTTGCATGAAGAAGTTTATATTAAATCGACTAATACTAAAATACATACGTAAAACACTGTCTGGGCGAGATGCATTTGCCACAAATACTGATGGAACAACGTCATTTTTTTTTTTTTTTCAATCAAAGAGACAAGCATAAAATGTGCGTTACTGAACGAGGACCACTGGCAAATGAATATTTAACTAGTTAAGCATGCTAAAAAAGCCCTGTGTATAATGGCCCTGTGTGCCAACTGTATAGGTCTTTGGACCCAAAAGTTGTACAAAATCGTGCCTACCCCTAAGGGTAAGGATCTGGTCTTAAACAAAAGGGGTAGTACCCTTCTATTTTGAGGTAAAGGGTCAATGTAGATCACCGAAATTAGACCAATTAATTACAGAATTGAACAGCCAGCATCTGCTAATATAGAAATAAATGCTATGAGGCAAGAGTGCCCTTTGTTGTCAACTGCTATTTTAATACATATCTGTGGTCTTCAGACTTTAACCTTCTTAACCTTTTTTAACCATTCCAAACCCTACAATTTAAAGGTTATTTCAAGGCAAAACGTTTTAAAAAGAAAGCTTAAATGTTCATGGCTCAATTTATTTTCATTTATCAAAAGTAACATAAATTTGTAATGCAACTTATAAACCTAAATTAGTCAAATAATAAATTTTAGATATTTTACTGCACTGGGCACAAACAGCATATAACATTAACTACGTATGGGTGCTCATTTCCAAATGTGAAACGCATGTTTTCTAATTGAGATATCACAACCTTAAAAAGGACAGTCTAGTGTGTCCCAGATATCCAAACCTATCATTGCAGTCATGTAACAACATATCAAAATATTAAATGTGTGTGACAACACTTAGGTGCTGTCACAACCTGACTATAGTAAAATTCTCACATTACTACAGTGAGATGATGAAGTAGATAGATCTGTTATAGAAACACTTTAATTCCAAGTTCAAATTTTTCAAATAAATCATAAATAAAAATTTGTCGCTTACATCATGCCAACGAAAAAATAATTCATTTGACGTTTGGTACAAAGTTGAAATTACAATGATTTCAAAGGGTTAAAACCAAATCAACTTACCTCACTATGAAGGTCTGAGTAGTTGCTGGTCGTTGGACTTTCCAGTAGGTCGTCTGCAGGACTATGGCTAGACGACCCATAGGCACTAATGCTGTTGCAGTTCGCCAACTTTTGGAGTTCGGCATCGTCAGTTGGCAGGCCAGGGCTGGTAACCGGGTGTTCCTCATTCAACTCCAACTCAACCTGATCTGTAGCGATGATTGAGTGTTCTGGTTCTGAGGCAGGTCCACAGATGGATACCGGGCTTCCATCCTCAACATTACTCCGGCTTAACACAGCTTCGGCAGAGCTGGTTTCCATTTCGGTAAGGGTTGTCGAGGGAGAGCTCGAATGGCAGCTGCTTATATCAACTTCTTCACAAAAACCCTCGATTTTCAGGGCAGGTTCCTGATCAGCAGAGCTTCCAGAAAACGTTAGCTCCACATCTGATGCAGGCTGAAAGCTTGACGAAAGCTGTTTAGGTACCATGACCACAGAGTGCCAAGCGCTATCTAAAGAACAAAGCTCGCCCTTGTCTTGTAGAGTAGATATCATGTCTGGAGTGTGCTCATGGGATCCTCCAAAAGAAGAGAGTTGACATTCTGGGGAACCCGGTAAATAATTGTGCACCAAAACAATGGAACTGTCCAGAGTGGGCTTAATGTCTTGGGAGCCGTCCAGACAAGATGACTCGATGTTTGGAAAATCTTTTAAAGTTGCGGGCTCCTCATTCGAGGAGCTTTTCAAAACTTGAGACTTCTCAGAGTCACTGACATCTGAAAAGCTTTCCACATCCAGGGAGCAATGGGAGGAATCTGAAGTTTGGGTATTGTCTTGTGTACCTACAACATCCAGTGAACAGTGTGAATCATCCAAGAAAATATGCTTAGCATTTGGCGATTCTTTTTCATCAAGAGAGCTCTGGTAATCTTCAATTGAAGAATCTGTCATATTTAAAGAGCTTGTCGTGTCCTGGATACCCCGAGTGCCTTCTATAGGAGTAGGCATTTCATCCTGATGGCCCTCCAGAAAACTGGAATCTTGAGACATGTTTACACAAAGTATTGAGCGCCCATCCATTAGAACGTCGTCCTTGGGGTCAGTTTTATGTAACATGAGCTGCTTTTCAATATCATTCACAATTTCTGTTTGCTCAGACTGCTTGCAGTCGCGTGAACCAGAGCTCTGAAGGGCCAGGTCCGTGATGCAGGATATGATATCATCGGCCCATCTTCCCTGCGCTTCCTTATGCTCACAATATTTTATAACAGGGGTCTTAAATCCACCCGATTCCCCATTCTGCAGCGGTACCTGTGTTAGTGATGGCGGCGTCTTTTTCTTAACTCCATGGTACAGACCAGAGCTGCTCGCTGGCGAGTCGGATGTGGCGCCCTCGCACTCCTCACCGTCTTCCTCACTTTTCCCGAGCCTCGGGAACTCCTTGTCGCTTGTGGTTTCAATGACCATTTTGTCAGGCGTCTGACTGTCGTCTGGTGGTAGCTTTTGAAAGTCTGATTCCGGTGCACGGTTGTAAGCTACAACTTCCTCAATGTGATACTGCTGGCTTTTTTGGTTGAGATGTTCCTGGCGAGTGCGCTCTTCCAATTCTTTCTTTCTCTTAAACCAAATGTAGCTAAGGATCACAATGATGGTGGGAATTGCGCATGCAAAAATGGCACGTGGCGAAGGAACGGCCATGAAGATGTTGTGTCCCAAGGTATTAAAGCTTCAAGGAACTCTGCAAGGAGAAAGAAAAACCTTGCTTCAAAATTATTTTCAGGCTTACAATTATTAATCAAGCCGTCAAGCAAGCATTTTTCCACCTGTGAATCAAAGCCATATACAACCCCACACCCATGGACTACCACAGAGAATAAGTCTTTGGATTAGATAAGCCACCAGATACATCGCTTTGAATACATTAAAAAAAATGAAGACAATGTGAATCTTGAACGAAAGTCAGTTTTTAATTATGCTTAAAATGTAATTAGTACTCATTCATAAAAGTGGCATGAAATGTATACAATTATATCGTTAAATGTAACACTTTCTAAAAATAATCAGTTTTAATATCTGATTAAATATTCATTTTTCGAAACGTTTTACTTCACCGTATATTTTAGGGGAAGTAAATAATTTAAAGCTTCCTAGCCAAATTCAAGAAATGAGAGAGATCACAATATTTTAATAGAAAACGTTATTTTTATACACATTAATAATCAAAAGCAATTGGAAATCCAAAATTCAGGTTGCATAAATCTTTTAAGTTTGAAACTATGAAGGAGTTATGAAATTCAAAAATTAGGGAAGTGTTGAGCCAAAATATTACATGATTTCTCAAATGTCAACTGTTAGTATAACTAGAAATGTTTCCAACTTTTTCATTTCGTGACGATTAGCGATAGACTTTTGAAAAAATGTATGCATATCGGGTTTTAGCTAATAGGAAATCAAAAATTAATGTGAGTCAATTAATTACGATATTTGTTTTATTGTGGCGATCTGGAAATAATAATGCAACATAATGCCTTTACAGATATTTAAAAAAGGGAAGAGAGACGAGGTTATCAAACATATCAATAACACGCTCTCGTAATATCAGCTTTCAACGCTACTAGGAAGTGTTTATGTTCAGCAATGCCCTGATAATAAAACCAAACTTCCCACGAATCTACGGCGATTGGCAACACATTTCAGATATCACCCTCTAGCCATATTAAAACTCTTGGATATATGCAATGGCAGAGCATCGACCAAGTTCTTCGTTGACTACTCTTAAAAATCAGTTCACATAAAAAGTCATAATCCACAGCCAATGCATTGTGAATTAGGATTGATGAGCAAATAACCTGGAGAAACACATATGGCCTGGATAGACAACAGATTCCCAAACCAGCTCTTCCCACTTCCTTCTTACTATTTACCTCCCATGACGCATCGTTTGGCCTTGAAGGACATTGAGCGCCGTTAAAAGAACGAAATAAAAAATTTCAGGATATGTCTATGGATGAAAGGGGTGGTAGTCACCTCCTTATAGCAAAATTTCCAGGTAGGCAATGGAGAATCACCCCCCTGCTATTGGTGTTTGGCCCTCATGTAGGAAATAGTCCAAAGTTAAAAATCGCTAATTTAAACAAGAATAAAAAAACCCACAGCATAGCTATCTAATTTACGTTTGCCTTTTAACTTGACAATAGAAAGCAACCCTATACTTAGGTATGGATGCTTCAGGTCAAATGTTAAAAAAAACGGTCCCGATAATTTTCCACACTCAAAAGAGTTCACCAAAACCACAAAGTTAAATAAAGAAAGACGAAGGTACAACAGGCCCTCTGGTCGATCAGCACATTAGTGATAAAATGTGTTGTTGGTAACAAAGACAAATTCGGTTAAACCAACCTGCCCAATACAACTACAAACAAGGGCACTACGTACGGTAGTAAAACATCTGAGACAAAGGATAGGTATAAGGAAAACGGCAGGCGCGTGTTACCTCGCTAGGCCTAGAGTCAGGTGTAGATTAGTCCTAGCACAGGCTCGGGGCGAGCACTGAAAATCAAGAGGTCAAACGTAAATGTTACGCAGCCGGCATCATTGTTCGGTAAATGACAAAACCGATGCCGAATTTTCAATATGGTGGGTTGAAACCACGTTGTTGGACGTGCAAAAACAAAAAGTTGTTTCGACGCATACCATTTAGTTTGTCCACCTACAAGGCGCAGTTTGTGGGTCGTGCGGTTATTCCGGCAGGTATCAGTCGGGAATCCGGCGAGAAAATTTGCTCTCCAAACGGTAAATAACAGAATATCAATCGAAAATTAACGCGTCTCCCCACGTGGCTGCCAAACATCGCCATGAAAGTAAGCTGTTTGATGAAATCTCGCAAAGGGAAACGTGATTCACGGGGCTTTCATCGCATGTGCTTTCAGGGGAAAACCATGTAAATTATATTATGACGCTTTTGCGTAATTCTGTTTTGCTAAGGGGTAATTCACAAACGACATCAGAAAATTTCCCACGAAAATTTGAATCTACTACTAATTCGTATTTTCTGTTGAAAAAGACAATGTGATATTCTACGTATATACACACACCTGATTTTCATGTTATGTAATTTTGTGTAATTAAGTTAGATATGTTAAGGGGTTAAATAATTAAAACTATATCATCAAAGTTATATGATATGAGATCCCCATGCAGTGATTTTTGGTGCAACTTCCCTCAGTTTTTTAAAGGTCTTCTGAGTTTTATAAACGTATGAAAATTAAACTGTCGATTAAGTAACTTACCAAGGTGCAATCCTTCAAAAATCGTTTTTTAAAGTTTATAATAGCATTGGGAAAGCTTATCCATAACTAGAAATTGACGCTAATTAAAGCAAACTACATATACAGCTAGAGTTGATGTATAGGGCCTGCATGTAGACTATATATTTCTGGCCTAAAAAGTTTATATAAAAAGTCCTATATTAGTTTTCCTGTCGGGCATATTCCACTTGAACACTACAAACTTAATAGGAAACAACATACGAAAGTCATTTTTTAGGTCGAGATTATCGATATTTGTTCACTGAGATATCATTAAATTCAGATTAGTTAACCTCACAAAATTAATTCTATCTAAGATAAGATAACAAGATTGCATTCTTCAACTGCCCTGTTGCTTTACTGTTATAGTCAACTGGAGCAAGCCACGTCAAAGCAATGAAACACTTTTCAAGCATCATGATCCAAATCTTGACCAAGACAGCACTTCTTTGTTTGTTACTAAAATTGGCTTCATGCAACGAAAGTTATCAACCAACAATAACAGCCAATGAATGTGATTGCTCAGATTACTACTACGACCATGGATCACCACCTTACCACCATCTGGGTTGCGAAAACCTCAACACAGAGGAAGAGGTCTATTGCTTTCAAGATCTTCTTGTCAGTGCTCAAAATATCTCAACCCCTGACACAGCAATGCACATCTACATCTACTCCAGTGACATTGGTCTGTTTCCAAACGACTTCTTTAAACCTTTTAACGTTACTTCATTGGAATTGAACACGTGTAGTTTGCTCGATATTCCCTTTGGTCTCATCAATCCAATTTGCGACAAACTAAAGCGTTTGATAATCACCATCAATGAAGTCACTACCATCCCTTCTGATGGATTCCTAAACTGCTCTAAACTCTTCAGTTTGAGCCTCGACTCTAACCTGATCTCTACAATTAATCCTAACTCTTTTTCTGGTTTGCCAGAACTAACCCAGCTAATTCTCGACAGCAACGAGCTGAAAAGCTTAAGTAAAATTGATGGTTTGGAAAACCTTAGAGAAATATCTTTGCATGACAACCTGATTAGTGTTGTGGATATAAATGCTTTTGAGGGCATGACAAGATTAAAAACCTTACAGCTTTCCAACAACAGTATATCAGTCCTTGAGGATGGAACATTTGACCCACTTGAAACTTCTAATCCTGCCATTTATTTAGAAGGTAAATATAAAGCTTAAACGCACAGAAGTTAACATTCTTTGTGGCAATTTGATGGTCCATTTTTTTTGTCAATTGCAAAAATCGAAATAGTACCAAAAACCACATTTTTAAATTCACTAAATTGTACTTTAGGTAATCCATTTTTCTGCAATTGTTCACTGCAATGGCTACAAGATTGGCTTAATGAATATGGATCCAGCGACGACCCATATTGTGTGGCACCAATTGAAGGACCATTGAAAACTACAGATTTCTGTTGATTGGTAAACTGGGGAAACTTAAATTCAACTCAATACCCTAAAGTTAGCAAATAAATGCCATATGGAGGGGGGGGGGGGGGGTCTACTTCATTTTTAAGATTGGGTGGCTAATTAGTGAGTAAATTATAGCTCGAGTATTTCAATTTTGAAAAGTGGATACCTATGCAAAAGTTTAAAATTTGCACAATTTCAATCATTCTGGAAATGATTTTATTTCTGTTTTCGTAATAAATATCTTAACTACAGCTTTATTTACAATTAGAGAGTTTCAGAAAAAAAAAGCTAAGAATTATATAACAGTTTCACACGACATTCGATAATATTAATATGTGATACACATTTCTTGTTTTGCTAAGGATTTGTCATCGACAAATGAGTACAAAATATAGTCACCCTGACACGTATTATTATACATAAATGGCTCTTAAAACAAGATGAAAAAAAACAAAAAAAAACAAAACAATAAAAATCAACAAAAAAAACAATTAAAAATTGTAACAACGTGACTAAATCAAATGAATCAGTTGAGACGATAGCAAAACAAAATGAAAACTTCGGTCACAGCCGGCGGTATGTCTACTTAGAAACACAACGGATATCTTACAGGTGGGAAGTAAAATGCAACCGTAAAAGTATAATAAATACAATTACAATTAAAAACGACACTTGAGAGAAAACCAAGAATTCTGGCCTTGTTCATGGAATATGAGAAAAAAAAAGTTATGTACAAGCGCGAGGTATACCAAAATCGTTTGCGACTCATCTTCTACCTTTCTTTAAATCTATGATATACATCTGACACTCATCACATTAAAAACACCCCACTTTGATATATGATAAAAAATTCCAAGTTATATTCAATCATCCCAAATGTGCAATTCAAAACTTGAAAACTTGGAACAGCTGTCATACCAACAGAAATCATACACTTCAGATATTTCCAATATTATGAACACACTATTTAAAATACAAGGTCTCCACGAGAACCTGCTGCAGAAAACTGATATAATTTGAAGAAATCTGCCAGGATAATGCGCCCATTTATTAAATGCGACACTGCGACACGATTGCCACGAAGTCCTAACGGCAATGTGTTTAAAAAGTGAATACGAACCAAATAGGTCCCCATAATATCTAGAATTGCATTTCCGTAACAAAGTTATAAGAACACGATAAATAATCAAGTATTTTTATAATCAGGCAAGCATTTCATATTCAAGAAAAAAGAATATACAAATTCATTTTCATGGTTAACCTCAACGAGTGGGAGAAATTGTACGTGACCATAATTATATGGCAATACTTGTCATACTCCTTATATTGTATGTCTGAAAATATGTATGTCCATATACAATGTATGACAATATATAATATTATCTGAAAATCTCATGGCCATATTTAATGCAGAGACCATATGGACACATATTGATAAACTATGAATATGGCACATATATTGACATACAGTACATAAGAAGCGTGCATTTAATTACTTAATAAAGGTAATCAATAAAAATTGAAATTTTATCTTCCCATTTCTTGAATATTTAATAATAATTATTGTGCACAGACTTTCCACCATTGCAGTGAATTAAATTCCAGTAAATTAGATCATAAAGAGCATGAGGGCTCCTTGGATCGAAAATACATTGTCGTTGAATAGTTTCATCACAACAAACTATAACAACCCAAATTGTCCATTACAGGCAGCAATTGGGATGTTTTAGAATGTAGAATGATCGTGCATTTTGACTGACAGCCCCACAAAACTTAGGAATACACAATTGTTACTTCGTTATCTTTGTAACAGTTGCTATATTGCAACAAAATGGCAGCATTTTGAATAACATCCAAAACGTGATTATGCATCTTAATATATAGTGAATATCAGTTGATAACATTGGAATTTGGGTGGTGTAAGCAAGTTGCTCAAGTAAAACACAGTGCATCACAACCAATTAAAGCAATTTCAAGGGACTTAAAAAAAACCAAAAAAAAAAACAATCATTCACGTATCTAGTTGATTAACCAAATTCTAACAACTCCTGGTTAGCTGGATTGGAAAATTTGGAAACTACTGAAAGATTGACATTTGAAGAAGTATGTACATGATGATCATTTAACATAGGGAAGACAATGGGTGATGAACAATTTAAACAATTAATGAAAAACTACAAAGCACAAGATATTTAAGGCAAGGAAAAATGATATATTTTACCATATATATGTCAAGGAGTGAATGCATATATAGGGGCCTCAACTAATTTTCCTTATACGAAGCTGGAGACATGCAGTTGAACTTTCATGATATAAATTCAAGGTGAATAATTATACTTGGAGGTAAGTTTCAAATCTTATCAATTTTGTTTAAAGGAAAACGCGTGACAAAGAATTCGTTTACCTAATCAAAATTATTTTAAAAATATTAATAATTTTTCTTCTTTCATTGATGGTGCACCAATCATAAAATATTGATTCAATTAAAATTCCATGCTTTAGATTTGTAGGTTTGATCTTTCGCAAATAGTGCAACATCTCTTTAATATATAAAATATAGGGAAATATTGGCATTACAAACATGCAATACTTTTTAAAAAAATGACCTGTGACCTACCTAAATTTAAGTTAAAAATGACAGATTCTCAAATTAGCAATGCGAAATAAAACGAAAAGGATCTTTTTTATATGGCAGGTTGGGTTCTGGACCCTTTCCACAAACAGTGGAACATAACGTTTTACACTTGCAAATGCTAGCATAGGTTTGGGAACATGTTTACACTGTCTTATATTAAATGCACAATTAAGAAAAGGCTAAAAAAACGATACAAAAGTAAAACTAATATAACATTATATACACAAAATGCAACAGACCAAAAAACAAAAACATGCCGCTCAGTTTAACTAAATTCTGAAATGCGGTGCCCTATGGTATTTATTTATGAATTTCTTAACGCTTTCGGACTTTATATTCCCAGGTGACCATATTGTGTCCCATATTTGGCAATATACAGTATGGAAACACTACATGTGTGGATCGAAATATGGACATAACATAAATTGGACACTTAGGGAGATATACATGGTTGGACAAACGTGATCATAAAATTTTACATAGATGAGCATTTATATGGACAAAAAACACATAGGTCCTTAGGTGCCAAAATTATGCTATATCCATTTATGCACCACGCAAAAATGTTTCACCTGGGTTGAAAAATCCCTAATCTAGATTCTAGAAAGCACTATTGAATGTGCTGAAGTTTTCAGATGGTTCAATTGCTTAATTAGGAATAATCATCTAAAATATAAAATAAGCCACGTTTCTTTTAACAACCGTCTCCCCATAATTGCATGATATCTCAAGTATTTTTCATGCACTTGCCTCCAGTGAAAGACATGCACCAATCAGATAGAAAAGCTGCAAAGATTCAATGACTAGACACTGTACTTTCTGAAGGATACTAAAAGCACAGAGTATAGGCTCAACTGAGCACTAATAGTAAAACCTTGAATGGTGCCATCCTACTCCTGCCTCTACATGGTGATGAGATCAGATGCATAACGCAATTTAATATTTAAAGTCGCCCACTCGCGTCCTACATCAGCTGCACCAAAGTCATAGCAAATAATGAAATAGTGGGGGGGATAGAAAGTTGCATCAGAATAATTTACGAACTGGTCTCTAGTTGTGGGTGCGGAGAGGCATGTAGTCGGGTACGGGAAGAAAGACATTAAAGCCTCCAGGTAAATGTGTTCAGTTGAAAACTTTGTTATACGGCTACAAATGATCGGCATCTAAAAATGCCCTAAAGATGACAACGAAGTGGCGATGGTTTGCACTAGTGTTTCATGGTTTTTGAACGTTACTTGCCGGCGATTATCAATTTCCCACAATTGAAATGAACATTTTCAGAAAGTGGCAATGAGATGATATCCTTACACAACGATAAAGTCAGTTTGGTTAAAATCAAATGATAATTAAGATTATGACGAATTACGATGTAAAATAGGTTCTTTGATTGCAATCTGGCGCCATTTGTACTAGGGCGACGGATTCCAATGGGCATTGGGCCCAACGTTGTTGATGATGAATTTTTTTTTTTTACGTTTGCCTACGTACTTTTTTAGTATCTTCCTGCAAAACGCCATCGGCAAGTTACGTTAAAAACAATTATCTAATAAGGACTTCAGGAGTGCAAACGCCACCGTTGAAAGGGTTAGATTTGAACTATTAACTGTGCCTATAAAGTGTTGGCAATTGTGTGGAACAGTCTCAAAACGCGATTATGGGTTTGACACGAAAGTTTTATCAACGTCACACATGCTAAACCCTACGTAATCACATTAGATGAGAAAAAAAATATATACAACTACCTCTAGAAGTACGACCAGCGGGCCAAATAAATTCAGGATTGGTAGGTAGACATAATTCCCCACGATCCATTTTTGGAATGGGAAGGTGATTTTGGTTGCCCTTTTAGCGACGACTGCTGTCAAGTGGTGCAAAATGTATTGTAGGAATAGATGTATCCCTGCTGTTGAAGAACGTACAACCGCTTCTCCACCGCTTGCTTTTCTGAAATGGGAAAAGGGCGTCAATTAAAGAAATCAAATGCATTCCGACGGCATTCCATATTTGTTTGCAAAAAAGGAATGGTGTTTTACCGAGAAAAAATTCTAATAGCTTGTAGCTTTTAACCAAGACGTGAAAATTTAATATTTTGATAGTACATTAATTGATTAACAATATTCTAAAATTAAAACTGTGGGTTCCAAGACTTACGTTTGCACAACTGGTTCCGGTCGTCATCGTTGTTGATCTGTTGGGCCAGGCTATGCAGTAGGATCTGGGCAGTCTGATAGCGTCGAAAGCATTCTTCGGGGTTCCCAAATAGTTCATCTAGGGCGGCAGATTGGCACTGCAAAGTATTACAAAAATAATAGGGTTTGGAACGTGTAAGATACAGAAAATCTGTTGGATAAGGTTATCAATTAAAGATATTAATGGATTAAAGATGGATTGAGAATTAATTATTTGAGATTTTATTTTATGTCCAACTAGAATCCGCACCACGATGAACAAAATTTCTGAAGTGCATTACATAGGCTTACCATTTGGATTGCGTAATTATACAGAAGCTTATCGGCCGTGATGCTCGAAGTCCTTGGATCGCTTCGTATAACTTGCAGGAGATTCTGGCTGTTTAGGGATTTGCACATTTGCAGACAATAGTGATATTTCTCGTTCATGTTGCTCACGACTGTTTTGAGAAAAATAAGGAATAAAAAACTGAATTAGCAAACAAAATTAACGAGGGCCATAACATTTTATTGCATGACTAATGTGGTTAACCAGAGTTTGTTATTAAGCAATAAACACGACTAACCATTTTTAACTGAATTTGATGGCTGAAGACGCCCATCCTTCAGTTCTTCACGAGAAAGATTAAGTGATGATGCCAGCATCTGCAACGCCCTAATGTAAAGAACGAGTTGCTCGGCCCGTCTAAAGAGGAAAAACTAACGGTATTAAACTCAAACACAAATACACGCCAGATTTGAAAATGTGTGGTTCACAGAGTAATTTTTTTAACACAAACAACAGAAATGAGAACCTTAACTTTTAAAATTATCTTACCTGCTACTTTCAGTAAAAACTGGTGCTTGCTCTTGTTGACCACCCTTTAGAGAGAAAGAAATTTTTGAGCAATCACACAAGGTTCAACATAATTTGGGAACATATTGCAGAATGAAATAAAGAGTCTTAAAGATGCTTAAATTAAACTGTTGTTATAATTTTGTAACTGGGTATAACAACCGAAAAATACAAGCAGCTCATGACTAGACTAACCATGGAGTCCGTCAGTGCTGCTATAGGAGTAGATCTCGCCTTTGCCAGATCCACGATGCAATCCACGAGGGTCAATACGAAGTTTAGCTTGGCCAGGGTGTCATTATGCTCTTTCTAACAAAAAATAGAATGAAAAAGAAATAGCATGATGAGAAACTGTTTGTGTAATTCCATATTTATTACAGTCACTGATTTTAAAGAAATTTGATGGACATGCAAATTCATATATAGGTAGGATTACCTCCAGCAGTGTCTCCTGTGGCAGTTCGGGTGCTACAAAGAACACAGGGCCCTCCATGTTTGGAGGTGATGTGCCGTAATGGAACTGGTGATTGCCACTGCCTGTCGGAGAGTCACAAAGCATTCCCCCGGAGAAAGGCATTCGGTACTGGCCGCAAGACGCATCAGGACCAAACAAAATAGTAGAACCACCATGCCCGCCATACGGCATCACAGAATTTGGCGGTGGACTTTCAGAATTGCAATATCCTAAATAATAAAAAAAGTAGTAAGTGCAATTCAAGAGCCAAGTATTCGGGTGCTTTTTATAATCGCAAGAAATATTAAAAGAAGGAATTGAGAAATTACCTTTCTGGGAAACGCCAAAGGTCACCCGGATGTTGTTGAAAGCATCGTTCAATTTTCCAGTGCTACAAGATCGGGGAAGGAATGCCGATTCCTGGTGTCCAATGTCCATTGCACTTCCAGCTAGAATGTGCGCAAAACAAAGATTCAGAACTTGCAAAAAAAAACCACCATGGATATTTTCACAACTAATTCTACTGTTAAATAAGAATATCACATGTACTTACTGAAAGTTACATCTTTTGGGCTGAAATCAGGTAAAGTGTGGGCTCTTGTCGCAAACGGCACCACTAAAGGTTTTGAAGGACTGGTGGTTCCCCCAGTGCCTTCCGGTGGTCGTGCAAGGTTTGGAAACATGTTGTTGCAGTTGATAAACGATGCCGACTGGTTGGCCGGGGAGCCCAGAATGGGTGGCAATGGACCACTGGTGAAGAAATAGTTGCTGTTGACGGGTGGCGAATTCAACGCTAAAGAGAGAAAACAATGAAGACGGATTACTCAAAGTCTTGAAGACTGTTCAAATGGCATATTACAATTTAAATTAAACTCACAAGATTTGCGGATGGGGGAATTCGTTGGTGTATGCCTGCCGGAATTAAAATGCTGTGGAGAGCAGGACCAAACGGATGGTTGTGGCGGAGTGCCCATGTTGCTAAAGCCTCCCACACTGGTCTTACGGCTGATGCCATAGGGTGGTGATCCAATCACAAATTGAACTAGGAATGAAAAACATCAAACATCCAATTAAAGACAGTACATCTGATCCGCCACAATAACCTACCAAAAGCTTATTTCGGACAAGTTATTTCACACAATTATTCTGATTTTAAACAGCAGACACAAACTCACCCGATGGTGGGGAGAGCGAGCTAATGTCCGGCGTGGTCCTGTCCATGCTTTCCATAGAGTTGGTGCGTAACCCGATTGGCTGTGAGTGAGGTACATTTGTTGTCTTGTTATCCCACTGTTTTGGAGATCTTGAGGGGGAGCTCAGATTTGAGAGTGAGCGCTGTATGTCGGGTGGCTCCCCTACTACAGGACTAGCACTTCCAGGGGACTGCCCCAGGCTCTGCTGGATCTGCTCGTATGCAGCCTGCTGGCCAGGCACAGGTATGGGCTCATTTGAAATGGCATTAGCAGAGCCAGAGTTTGGAGAGCTTGCCACGGGCAGGTAGGACGGCCGGGGCGATGATGGAGATGATGAGTGGCGGCGATGGTGGTAGGCCATTACACCGGAAGACGGACTGCCAACCAACGTGCTCACTTTGGAAGGTGGTGTGCCGATAGTCAAGGGGGAGGAACTGCAATGGACAGAAAAAAGTTTTTAACCAACGTAAGACGTTTGGAAAATTTAATTAATTATTAGGTCACGTCTGTTAAAACAGCGCAAGGCGTGCCATTACTGGAAAGGATTAATCTTTGGATGTTAATGATTCAGATAAAATTGATTTTGTAATTTAATTGCAGTGCATTCCAGTTAATTGAACAACATCAAGTTACTATCGAGCTTAAAAGAACTTTACCAATAGGTGTCTGAAGATTTTCGCTTGTGGTTCATGCAATGGAAACTATCTGCCATGTTCTCTGTCTGCAAGTTGTTTGGAACCAACACAAAGTCCTGTAATCATAAATAATCGAACAGGAAAATATAGCAATTAGCAGGCATATAAAGCAATTAAAGCTAAAATATTTGAAGCTAGATGCAACTGTTTAAATGTACAGATAAGTACTTAATTCACCAAAAACAAAGACTTGGTCAAGAATAAATTGAAATGTCGATAGTTTTAAAATAATTACATCTTGCTCTTCAATGCTCGATGGTCCCGAAGTCCCTTTAAACCCTCCAGCATCATACGGCAATGACCCTAGAGGAGCAGACGCCATCGCTTCACCAGGAAGATCTTCACAGACCTAAACATGATGAAAAAATAAATGAATAAACTTCAAAACTGAATCAGATTGTACCTTAAAAGACTAATCGGCTTACGTCTGTCGGTGACAAAGGCGGCGGCTGGGCTCTAGATAGCGGTAAATCAGTCAGGGTTCTCATTGGGGACATTTCGTGCGAATGTGAACGTTGGCGAGCCGGGACAGGAACTGGAGATGCTGTAACAAATCCCCACTTTTAGTTACACACTCTTTTGAAAAACAAGTTTGCCAGGGAAACCATTCTGCATATAGACACTTACTGGGTTTCAACACTAGCTTCAAAAATGGGTGATCAAAGAATTCATCTGAAATGTGAAATAAACAAGATGGATTATAAAATGTTCAGTAGAATTAGTGAATCAATAGACGCGATAGAATCAAATTTTTATTTACCAAACTCTAATCTGTCTTTGGCATTCCTCTTCAGTAGTTTTACCAACAGATCACTGAGCTCACTTGATGTCCCAGGCAGAATCCTGCAATAGAAAAAAACCCATAAGCAATCAAGAATATATGACGTGTATCAGGTAAAAAGTTTCAAAAGACTCACTTTGGGGCAAGATTGACGTTCTTCTCATAGAAAGCCTTCAAGGCTTGAGGTGTTTGTGCCTGCAAAGATGAAACCGCAAATGTGAGGTTGTTGCACAAGAAGCTAATTTTACAAATTAGTCGATAAATTGGTCACCAAATAAACGGTCAATAAAATGTGAAAAAATCGGCATCTGAGAAACTGATGTATGAATGTTTACGTGTGTGTCGTCTTCTGCAGACGAAGATTCTCTCACTAAAGTGGAGTTATCAAAAAAACAAAATAATCTTGTTTTGCTCAAAAAATGGTGTGCATATAAGTGCACTGTTTCCAAGCATAAAAGCTTCAATAAGCTCCTTACTTTCTTAAAAATAAAACCGATTGAAACCGAATAAAACCGTTTTATACTGATCTGATTGTTGTCAATATTCCTCTTGACTAAATCAGAAATTAATTCAATAGCCCAAGTCACAAACTGCATTTAATCTAACTGGAAACCAATTAGGACAGAATGTACGCACATGTGCATGAGCTCTGCTCAATCTGTACAAGGTCATGAAGAAAACACATGTGCACATGCATATTTAAACCAATCTGGATAGAATTTATGTAAATCATTTTTCAACCAATACAAAATCCATCCTAGACATATTCTTCCAAACGAATTTAAAGGGTTGTGCAAGTGACAATAGACAGCTTGAGCCAGCCAACGTCTTTATACCGACCTTAACTGTAATGGCGGGAAAGGAGGAGCATTGCCTTGACCTACCCAATGAACTAACTGAACGTCATGAGTGCGCATGTGTTGTTCTTCCCTACCCACCATTACAGTTAAGGTCAGTACAAAGACATTGGCTGGCTCAAACTGTCTAATATAACTTCCAATGCATTAAAGGCTTTTTAGACTTTTTAAAGTTTTAAGTTTATTTAATTGTGAGATATGTTTGCTATATGTGGACGCTCACCAGTGTTCTGCGAGCAAGTTTCAGCAATTTTTTTGGCAAAAAAACGTGTTTCCACGAAACATATCAGTGATCACTCAATAGGCGGGGAAGATCAAAGGAAACATGTTTGCTGGTCAAGGCACCCCTACCAAGGTCTGTATGACGTAGGGCATTGACCCAATTTTACCCACGTGCTTTCTAGAGGAGCAGACGCCATTCATAAACAGCAAACATTTCCTTCGTTTCTAATTGCTTTTTTAATGAGGACATTAACTACATTTGTACAAACCCGATTCTAGAAATACGTGTTCACGAAACCACGTTTCGACAAATTGGTTTGCAAACTATTTCAGTTTTGTGTTTCAAGTGCGTACTAAGCATTAGAAGCAAGCATAATGTTTTTTTATTTGAATTTTATCAAAACTTGATCTCAACGATACAAAGTGCTGCGACTATTACCTGAAATGGTGCTTTGCCTGTAAGACACTGAAAAACAATGGTGCCAATACTCCACAAGTCGGCTTTGGCATCGTACTGGAGCGACATAATCACTTCAGGAGCCTAAGGATAAAAAAGCGCAAAATACTGTCAATGATAAAATCGCGTTTATTCAAAGAAAAGGACAGAAATTCGTTGCTTACCATATACATGGGGGAGCCACATAGCGTGGCCGCCATCACCCCTTCTTGAAGGAATCTAGCGAAACCGAAATCAGCTACATGGGGAAAGAAAAGTTCTTGAAGACGATATCTTAAACGAAATCTTAAGAGCCAATAAAAACAAAAAAAAACTTACCGATCTTTAAGCGAATTTCGTGTGGAGCACAGTTCGTTTTTCCAGAATGGCAGAGCAGAATATTCTGAGGTTTCAAGTCACGATGGATAATTCCTTTGGCGTTCAAAGCTCTCATGGCACCAGCTGGAAAATATATCAACAATAAAACTCCATACTATAAATGTGGCCAAATAAAGTTTTGAATACGAGGTAATGGTTATAAGACAGCTGATAGATAATTAAGATTAGCTACAGTATGGCTCTGACCAACGTGCGAGCTGACACTTTGCTCTGATGGAAGATAAAACCATATTTCCAGGACTCCTCTGGACTCCGTGAAGAAATTTTATCCAAGAAACAGATTATGGATTTAAAAAGCCTCCATACTAGCCAGACCTAATACTCTACTACTTCTTTTATTTCTATAAAGTCAATCCATCCAGTACTAAAGGGCATTTTGCCTTAAAGATTTTTGCATCAGTTGATGATGTGAAGAAGAAGAAGAAAAAGGTTAGGTTCTTAAACGTTTTCACTATTTGACTACAAATTTATACATTTAGATAGGGGCCCAGTTGGAAAACACGATCTTAAATGCTTCCATAATTAATTTTATAAGGCGCATTTTTTGCTTAATTCAAGGTATTTCGTGTAAAAAAAAACGTGTCAAAGTCAAACGCGGTCCAAGCCCTTTTCTTTTAGGTATCTAACATGCGAGTTCAAGATACCGTTGGTAGGTACAAAAACATGCCCTTGAAAACTCATTTCACCTTGATGAAAAACCGTAAAAATTCTGATGGTAGTGATGACAAAGAATAACGGTGGCGTGGATGGTAACAACTACACCATGCAGACAAAGGATAATTACCATATCTAGTGGATGACGTGCAATTATCAGGCAGGATAAGACCACTAACCGAAATCAAAGGAGTAATCAGAGTGGGAAAAAAATTTAAAATTTGAACACATGCCAGCATCCCTTGATGAAGGAAAACTACCAGCAACCATATGTGTTCCTATCGCAAACTGGCAAATATTATTCTAGTGAATTCTAACTAAGATGCTGCAATCTCTAGAGTGGTACACTTTTAGAATTAGGTGTGAAGCTGTTGGCATTTTCTTAGAGATTGTTGGAGGACATTTTCAAAAGTAACCATAGAGGGGGATCTTGAGAATGACTGCGCCTGATTTTTCTGTCTTCTCGTAAAGTTATTTTCCATTGTCTTTAAGTTATCTGTGCACGTAGTGCCCCAGGATTTTAAACGTTGAGCAATTACAGTGTAATAATCAACGCAACATCCCATTAACATCATCCATCATTCACTGACATTAAAATTTCATTTTTAAATTTAAGCGAGACATAATTGACTTTCACGGTATCATTAAGTTATCCAGGCACACATCTTTACTAGTTATCTACGTATGTAGAAGAGTTTTGTAGCTAAAACCCAGGGAACCTTTAAATATGTATCTATATCCTTAGGAACATGCCATTTCAATTATTCTCATTATGCATATCTAAACACTATATTCGAAGCTATTTTCCCCACATTTTTTTATGCATGTATGATAAATAAATTCTAAAGCTTTCTAATTTAACCTCAACTTATAAATTCCTGAAGAAGAAATAAACAATAACACGGCTCATAAACTTGAAATGCAATGAATTTTAAAATATATTGCATCTGGATTAAGAAACTTAAGATGCAAGGAATGTTTTTTTTGTAAAACAGTAAAATATAATAAATTTAAAAAATAATATGCTTCTATCTTCATTTTGCATAGTATATTGTTTTTCGACATGAGACGCCATTTTTTAAATTTTTTTAAAAGAAATTCTAGTACACCCTTCCGCAACAAAATGGTAATGATTCTTTTTGAAGTTATTAAATATTCAACATGTTAGTATTAACAATATGCAAAAAAAAGAAGGGGGTAAAGAGGAAGTAGGGAAGATGATGGAAAACATAAAAATTACAGAAAAAAAAAAGCGATGTGGTTGTTAACGAATCAGGGTAACGACCTCAGAATATCCGGACACATCTTAATTCACAAGAAAATACGTTTTCCTTCGGCCGTGGATGAAGTCCAGCCACGATTATTTTTTAAATAAAGGCGATAAACTCAAAAATTCCCTTGGGTGATATATAACGAGAGCATCCCCTTTCTAGGTACAATTTAGATATTATCGGAGCGGCAAGGTAATGCTCGAGTCATAACCAAGTGCACCGAACCACCAAAAGTTCATTAAAGCTAGCAACTAGTGTGATGTAATCCAAAATTAGGTATTCAGTCAGTGCAAAACGAAATCATATACTGTGCACGTGTTAGTTAAAGACTCAAACAAGTTTTGTAAAAAAAAAAAAAAAAAAAAGAGTAAAATGAAAACAATATGAACAGAAATCTACTTTTTATACAAGTGGTTCTCTGAATTGAAGAAATTTGTCAGAATATCTGTTAGATAAGCCGAAATTTTGCTAATTCGAACAGGGCCCAATTACTGAAGTTCAGATAAGCACATTGGTTCAACTGTATATAATATGTACACGTAATGTACATGTACAAACAAAAATATCTATCAATCATTCCCTATCTCTAAAGCTTGCTTGATATTATATACATTTATAGCAAAATTTCGGATAATTCAAATAGCTCCCAATCCCAATTAGTTTAGATTCGCGGTGTTCTACTGTATATATTTAATAATGTAGTGTATAGTCCTTAGCGCGAGGATGGCCTGGTCGTTGGCACTGTTATACATGTAGTTTCCTGCAATTATTATTATGCTGCATTTACAAGCATGACGAATGACAATGATTACATGTCTGCTATTCAACTTTTGCAGCACATACTCTCTGCTACAGTAATGTTCGTCTGAGTGGCAACCACTAATTATGCAATTTATACAGCACAGACAGCAGGAGTCGACTTACGACCTATTCGACATGCGACTGTTTTGCGCTTTTTTGTTTGTTTCATCTACAGTACAATTGGCTAAAAATAATTAACTAAGAAAATTGTTAAATATGTAATTCAATTTGGTGCATACACCAGCGTTTTTGACCACGGTTATGTTTTGAAGAACATATCCTTAGCGTAATATGCTGGATCGAACAATTTAATGAAATTTTAATTTTAACAGAATATTTTTAATTAGAAATAATTTGACATCAAGCAGAAGATGAAGAGCCCATGAAAACTAAATGAAAATGAAATGATAGACTCACCCAACTGACGGAGGAACAGTCTGATAGTCTCCTCGCTGAGCGTACCCTTGGCTGCAAAGGAAATAATAATTTGGTATAGGTAAATTTTTCAAACATGGCATGCATAATGTTGGGCTTAATTATCATCGGTGCGCGCCAGTTGACAAGTTTTGCTTCCCCCACTTGCAAAACTTTCGATCCCACTTGAACGAATTGGGTGGTGCAAACCCAGTCAACTGATGCGTGTGTCGATGATCATTAATTCCAGCAATAAGCAAAATGATTCATTTGCACACAAAGCAAGTGACACCAGAAATGAGGGTAAACATTGAACTGCAGAGAGTTAATAAAGTTCGATTGTTTGGGTATATGGAAGACGCCCAAAAGATCAAGACCTCAGTTTTGAAAATGATGAGTGAAAAAGGAGAAACCCCACCAAGCATTGGGAGGACAACGTGCAAAAATATTGTCCCACTTGGCCAAAGACAAAAACCGATGGAAGAATTTCAGTGAAACAGACATACAAATTTATAGGAATACCCCAATTGAATATTTTCTCCAAATATTTTATTGCAGTTAACAAATTTCACACGTCTCTTCTAAAACAACGAACAGTAGACTTACCGTGTAGATAATCGGCCAAGTCTCCTCCATTGCAATACTGAAAATGAAGAAACAAAAATAAGCATAAGACGATAAATACAACCGAACACTTATCGGAATCTCAGATTTCATGAAAATATTGAAACTTTTCAAAGTTTAAAATTTAGATTTTATGTTAAGGGAATGCATATTTCTATCATACATTATTTTGGTAATATGGTTTAAGTATGGCTTATTTTAATCGTTATGACCTTGGATGCAAAATAATCATTAAATCTATCTATCATGTATGTCCCAGACATAAACATTTCTAGTTATTTTTTCCATGTCAACATTTTGAAATATAAATACATTTATTTTTCAGAACTTTTCATAACGGACAAAGTGAATGAATGACAGACACATCAACAAATTATTGCGCAGCTTTAGTCCATTTTTCGACTTTTATCCTGTACTTGTAACTGTGGGGTGCCAACAAACACTGTCTGTGTAGTTTATGAACAAATGGGCGATGTTAGTGATCGCTATAATAGTGCATCGCACCATAGACAGTACACAGCCAAGGTTGTATCCGAGCTCAGCAATAAATAAGGCACACAAAAATTTCCATCAGCTGAGCATCATTGTGTGCATCCCTTCATGACAAGTCTTTTGAAGTTCAAGGCCAACGAATTGCTTTGGATTCTAACAGGTTTTTAATGCATCAAAAATAGTGCCAGCTGACCGATTTCTGAACTCGGATGAAATCAATATCGCTTGTTGATGTGAAGATAATGCTAAATATAATCGATGGTTTAACGAACTTTCAGCTTAATCGGCACTAACAATTGCAAA
Source organism: Ophyiulus pilosus (assembly GCA_033995625.1). NCBI lineage: Eukaryota > Metazoa > Arthropoda > Diplopoda > Julida > Julidae > Ophyiulus > Ophyiulus pilosus. The sequence goes on from JAUJYV010000187.1 coordinate 69,863, forward strand.
CTAAGAATAAACAAAATTTCCATCGTCTGCATATACACAGTGCATTAGTTTGGATTCAAGGTGTGTTGGGTATTCATAGGCTAACTTTTATACTGCGCAAACAGCTAATTTAGCGGACGTCTGATTAATCATGCCTACAAAAAATCTGGAACGAGGTTAAGGAAATCGAAAAAGTCTAGCAATTCACTTTTTAAAGATAATAATTTTATACAGTTTTATTTTTTATGTTTAATGACATGAAAAATAACTAACATTAAAAGATAAACACAGTGTTTAGCTTTTTAAAGTCAATCTGGAGAACAAATTCCCTTGATAAGCAACCACTTGGAAACAACCACTACCATTCAATTACAGAAATTGACATCATGCCAATACATTAAAAGTTTTCCACAAATCATCCCATCCATTTAAGCAAGTTAGTGACAATTTAAATTTAAACTCACCTCCATTACCAGATACACATAATGCGAAGTTTCCTGAAAAATAAAAACAAAAATCATGTAATTTTAACTTTAGAACTCCAGAGGTTGGATGTTTATGGGAGAGAATCGATTAATAAAATACACTTTGTAACATTTATTTTCTTACTGATTAGTAATTAGAATTGTTACAAAATCAATAATGTTTATTTAAAAATATGTCCGTTGCCATCGCTGATTCTCGTTTATCAAGTTCAACGTATAGCAGAAGTTTTTTGTTTTATGTACCTTCAATGTTTAATGCTTTCAATTTAATTTGTTGCACCCTACTAAAACCGTCGGTTAAACCGGAGAAGAGGTCGGTCGTTTAATTAAGAGGGGTTTTACTGTTCCCATAATTACATGATGGCAATCCTCTAAGTTAGTCTAAACACATTTTTAAATCCCACAACTCGAATTAAAAACTATGTCAGGTTGCATGAGGTGAAAAAATAACTAAGTCCTCTATGAAGAAATAAAGTTCTTATAATTCTCAAAGTTGTTTCTTTTTATAATTAATGTTCAACTAGTCACCAGATTTGCCCTTATTTGTTTCACTATTATATACAGTACGTGCACATCGTCCTCGATAAGTACAATCCCGGTTGAAAAACATGAGTCACCAAGGCACTAGCAACCCAGATCTCCTGACAACAAGCAGTGGAGTGCGTAGACAAAGGGTCAATTGTCGGGCAAGTCGTGTCGCAATAATTAAGTTGCATAATTAACGAAAAAAAGCATTGTCCAGACGACCAAAGTTTAGAAACCTTATTGAACTTTCAGAGAACTCGAGCTGCTGTTAGTACTTAACTTTACTCGATAGACCTGGATAAGTGTATATAACTATATTGTATAACTATAGACTAGACTAGAGCTTAACTGCGACATCCTTAGGTTTATATTCTTCTATAAGACATTTGCCGCATACGGTCAATAAGTGTGCTGCAGGATTTTTCAGAATGGTTGAAAATTTACCAACAACATTCTAACTGTAAATAGAAAACAACTCCTGTTTTGCCTGAGTGACAGTGGTTTTAAGGGTATTTTCGGTTACATTATCAGAGATTTTAAATGGGTGGAATTTATAACGACTGATGAAGAACTTAAATACAACTATTCCCACCATAAATCGCATATTAAGTTTAATAGCAATAAGTTAAAAAACCTGAGGCTCAAAGCCACTTGATGACACTAGTGACACTGATTAAGCGAAATTTCGTTCGTTCTTCTAAGTCTTTACAATCATATAAATAGACGAGAATTTAAAGGTCGGTTAAGTAATACTCCCTGATAAAACTGCCCAAAAAATGTTATCTCTAACTTAATGGCAATAGGGCAACAGTACAAGTTGGATATTGATCATGACGTGTTTATATAACACATGCTGTTTGTAAACAAGTGTTTTTCAAAAAATAAATGTGATTCATAGAAAAGCATATTGCTAGTTTTGCTGCTCAACTGTATAGTCTAGTACCACTCTAAACTAGTTGGACACAATCGTCCAACGTTTTCAATATGACGTCACACTGGATTTTTCCCGTTCTCTGATGTGCCAGAATAGCTTGTATTTACTTCCTGAAGACTAAGTATAGAACATTTGGCAGGTTGACAAACGGGAATTGTGCTTCCCATCCTGCGTTACAGTTTGATGTTCATCAGAGGAATTTCACATAGCGGCATAAGGATCACAGCAATTCCAAGATAGTGTTTTTTTTGTGAGCAACCCCAATTACAAAATTCCAGCACAATCTAAAATTCGTGTTCCAGAAAGTGTTAGTGATCTAGCAAAATGTTATCAGTGAGAGGCAGTGGACAAATACTTAAAGCCCTTGATAAAATCAACGCTTAATAAGAAATGGTCAAAGTTAACAAAGTTTAAGTGTAAAAAGCAACACTTTTAGCAAATTAAGCTCTCCAGTGGCATGATCAGACTGGGAAAGGGCTTCACGTCTGAAATGATCAACTAGGCTACAACACTATTTGGACAGCTTCCCAATTAATCATGTAAAATAACGGTTTCATACACGTCATAACTTGATCATGATAGATCTTAAGAGGTCACGCACCAATTCGGTACACGATATGTACATGTAATCTTGCATCCGCATTTAGCGTGACAAATAGCTAAATCAAACCTTGTCCCAAAACAACTGACACGTGTTGGCAAAGCTGCTAACACGTGTTATCCACGAGCATTTCGCTTACAACTTAATATTCAGATAGAAAAGCGATTAGATCGTCAGTGTCAAATTTACGATATCTGGCAGCACAAGCCGTCAAATCGTGCACTTAAAAGTATTTACAATGGCAAGTCAATGGTATCCTGGGCCGTAGGTGACCGACCTCTGCTCTACACCACAGCGCTAAAACCACCATTAAAACAATAATATAACACTAAGATATTTATGGATAAGTAGTATTTACGTTGGCCACATTGAAAGAAGTTCAGTTGGCAACAGTAAATGCCCGTTGTTTGTTTACGCAGTGTAAAACTAGGGTCAGTGTATTATTGAAAGTTGTTTGTTAACAGTGTGAGGGGACTGGGGTAGAAGATAAATGGTATAAAACTTCGCTATTGAAAAGGACTGTTCAAAAATCCAGGACAAACAGATGTGAACCAAATAGAACCTTTTGCTAAGATGCTAGGAAATTATTGAGGTCACGTGGGCCAAACTAAGGTTCGAACATCACTGAAGGGCAAAATTCCATCAGAGAACCTATATTTTTAAAGAGTTGAATGATGGATAACGTCAAGAGCATATCATCAATTTCTACGTTTTAAAATATCTTTTAAAATATGGGACAGCCTATCTGGTGTTTAATGGTGACAGATGACAGACAGTAACCACAAAACGAGTTCAAAACTTTGATGTGCATGGCCCAACAACGTCTTCAAACATAGTCCTCACTAAATGTTGAGAGAATTCCCCAGTCTTGGGTTCCTACATTTCTGGAAACTGGTATTTTTCATCGTTTTTGTTATTTGAGGGCCCAATGGAAGCATGACCCTTCCAAATTCTATTCTGCCATCTAGACCAACAGAATTCTGGAAATGTCTATTTGAAAATGGCAGGTATTGGACAACGTGCTGCATGCAACAAAAAATGCCCTTGGAAGTATGAAAGGAAAAATCCTTTGTTGGTTTACTACGCCAGAGGTCGACCAGCCTTCAACACGTACATTCGTTTAGGATTGAACGAAGAAAAGCTAGTAGATAAAAGGCCAATCAACGTTTGAAACCCTGGGGTTGGTAACAATTCCTTGGCATACTTCCAGCCAGCTGATCAAATTATATCGCGAATCAACCCACACAGACCGCCATCGTCACCCAGCTGTGACGGGCGTCGTTAGTCACAGCTGCAAACGTCACACACAGGGAAGTGCACCAGCCTGAACCCGGTTGCCGAGCACCGATTGAAAAGGTCCGCCCAAAGTTGTTCGCCAGACAGCGGGGCACCGCGTACGCCTCCCAGCAACACTCTTCCATTGAACCTCCAATCCTGCAAAACAGCGCTGTCAACTTTGGGCACGCACATGCAGTGTTTTTAAACAAATTTTAAACTCGTGGCACAGGAAATTGCCATAAATTTGCCACGACACACCACACGTCTTCTCAAATAAATTAACAAAAATCAGGTTTTTAAAAAAATAAAATCTGCCTTATAATGAATAATTAGGATGCTTCCTAATTGCCCCTTCAACAACAAAAAAAATACTGGCATAGATTTCAGAGGTCGGAAAACTACGGCCTGCAATAGACATTCCATGCCCATGGACAGCCAATTTTGCAATAAGATCTGGCTGACATTCATTTTGCACATACAGCAAGAATAAAAGCGTTTCCAACATGGCCGTCAAGACCTTCAAATTTCTTTAGAAAAAGTCAAGGTGGAAAATGGTTCCTCAATCTATATTCAAGAGGGATTAATTCTTAAGTAAAATAACACAATAGGCTCCTTCACGCTATTGTCGAAAATGGGGATTTGCGCAAGCGCAAAAACTTCGAGACCAACATCTGCGCATGCTCAGAATGAAGCATGAAGTAGCTAGCCCAAGCTAATAGAGAAAGTTTCATTTCATTTTGTACTGTATTTGATAGATGGAGAAAGTAATTAATATTATCCGCTAAAAAATTCAACAAATACAAACAACAGATGGCGTTGAATTTGTTCCATTTGCCGATTTAATGACACTAGAAATCCACTTGAATATAGGGCATAAGGTGTGCTAATCAATGACAACTTGAGATTACCATGTACGACATGACGACTGACGTTAACCAAAGCTTGTCAGCAGTGCTAAAAAAGCCTCTAGGCAGGCACCTGCTCAATCTTTTCTAATTCTGCTTTTATAGAAATGCATTTTCAGCACCATGGCATCCACGCCCTAGCATGCGCTTGAAGAAACTTATTCCACAATGGGAAAACAGGTGCCAGCACGCCAAAGGTGAGTTATGACGTTGGCGCCCACGTGATTTTTTTCAAAACTCAATACGACTGCCATACCAATACACGGCACCATCCACAAACGGAACAAATAAAAAAAAATGCTTACCTTGCAGTCCAAGAGAGCCACGACGTTCTCGTGATGTAGTTCTGTCAGTTCCTGCAAAAAGAAAGATAAAAATAATCTGCAACACATTCTGTATCTATAGCAAATCTGCAAAGCAACAATTATTTTGCATACATTTACTTTGCACTATCATCTGACCAACTGTGCACAATAGATGCTATTTTCTACTATATTTTGATACAACACTTGCACATGTGCATACCGAGCAGTTAATACTCATGGAATCGTTAAATTCATGAAGCGAGCGCATGCGCATTTGCATAAATCCTATCTAAAATCGGTTTTCAGCCAGGATGAAATCCATTCTTTGACCTCCACTAGTATTTAGAGGGAAATTTCTTAAAAAGTTGAGCAATTATTCTACACCGTTATTCAATTTACCGTACAGTAATTATTAACGCCAACCAAATTAACACAATCTTAATGTCAAATTTTGATGTGGGTGTGGATCCGGGTCTCACTGCCCACAAGTGGCTTTTCATTCATCGCCAGGCAGCCTACATGGGGATCG